>PYAF01004035.1:409081-422942 GCA_007407185.1 Glycine tomentella | reverse complement strand
AAACATAAAAGTCCTCTAACCTAATGTTGCTAATTTACAACCTATATATTATATAACAACTAAAATATCAACTAAATATACATAAAAAAATTAAAAATAACACAACTTACTTGTTATTTGGCACAATGTGTGAGAGAAGAAGCTTCAAAAATTTTAAAAATTTTCGAAAGAGGGAGAGAATGGAGGGGGGGACCAGCAGAGGGGGTGGGGCTTATAATGTGGTCCACGTTGACGTAGTTTGCTAGGCACCATAGCGAACTACACCAGATGCTGCCACGTGGTCGTAACGGCCAGAATTTTAAATTGACGACACGTAGTTCGCTAATGGGGGTAGCGAACTACGTTTGGCGCTGACACGTGGCAGTAACCGCCATATTTTTTGAATTCCAGTCCACGTAGTTCGCTGGGGGGCATAGCGAACTACGTTTGAGCGCCAGCTGGACTGCCCGTGGGGCAGGCACCTAGTTCGCTGGGGGGCATAGCGAACTATGCAGCCACCCAGCTCGCGACACATCAGCATACGTAGTTCGCTGGGGGGCGTAGCGAACTCTTCCGCGTGGCAGTTTGGCAAATAGTTTGCCTCCCGTGTCATTTTGGTATATATTTTTAAAAAGCGTGGCAGTACGGTCAAGGTCTCTTCAGATATATTGCTCTTGACTCAACTTTTCTTTTGTTAAAGATGCTACCCATTCCCCCTCTGCATGCAATAAATTATACATATATATTAAAATAATAGGAAATATTTTTTTATCAATAAATATTAATTTATTAATTTTGTTAAAAATATCAATTAAAAAATTCAAACTCATAATATTTCATTTTTCCTTCCTTCCTTCTCCCTTCACTTTTCCTTAATCACTGGATTAATCTTATATTTTCTATAACAAAAAACACTTTAAGCTATTGCATGACATGAATCTTATATATACACATCATTGCTATGTTGTTGACTCGATCCTAACATATATAGTTGTTTGACACATCAGGATAAGTACACTAATTTGTGGGAGAAAAAGAGTTTCTATTTATCATGTCAAATCAATTTTAAACATACAATTATATACAAAAAGTCAATATTAAAATTAAAAAAATTAGTTTTGAGTATTTATGTAATTATTTTTCTCATGAGAACAATTCAAGTGATTTTATATTCTAAATTATTTAACAAGAAGTTCGAACTCGTTTTTTTTATATGAATCAATTATCTTTGTAAAAAGGAAGTATATATACAAAATAAAAACAAAAGTTGATTTTTCGATTTCTTCATTGGATTAATTAATACTTTATTGAAGAATTTTTTAAATCCACTTTTGAGGTATCAATAGGAAAGGCAAATCTCTTAAGATACACCTTATCCAAAAATGGTCGCGGGAATATTGTAGTTTGTCCTTACACGGGACTGCAGTTCTTACTAATACTAATAACTCAATTACTTTGTGTTTGGTCGGTTTTCAGTGTCACAGTTTGTATGTATATAATTAACTATATATGGGAACCATTGTTTTGTGCTTATGCTTGTATGAAGATTCATCAATTCACTTACGAATTATGATGGTAGTTTAGTTGTATGTATATTAATTGTCAAGCCTCTTTATGAGAGATAACTAAACAACCAAGTATCAGACTGTTTATGTTCTACACATCTACTATTCTTGAATTCATCACATGAATCTTTTGAATATGTTTGTAGAATTTAATTGGAATACACTAATCATGTCATATAAAATGTTAACTTTTGTAATAGTTGTTTTAAAATTCATAGAGTGATTTCTAATTAGCTGCGGGTATATAATAATTTTTATAGTGATATATAAGTTAAACTATTTGTATATATTTGTGTTTTGGTAGCAGGGAGTAGTTTCCTATAGCAGTGAGGTTCAATTTACTTGACACCTTCAGTTAGCCTCAAAATGTATAGAATATGAACCATTCAGCTTGCCTAATAATTGATGCTATTCAACAGTTTTGAAGGATAACTTCTGAACTACTTTCCATGTCTTCTATATTTGTGAATGAGTCATGCAGTATGAGGTTATGATATGTACGTGAGTAGCTGTGAGCACAGGAAATTGATCGCCTTAGGCAATTCAATATATTTATTTCCTCTTCATATTATTAGGACCAATACGTATGTTTAATTTCGTCTTTCATTTCTTTTTCTTTTTACCATCAAATTTTCATTGCTTTATTCCTCTTCTCCCAGACCAAACAATGAGTTATTTTGCATGCATCAATATAGTTTCATGATCACCAATTTGTTTTTAATTAGTTATTCCACAGCTTTAAATTCATAAAGTTTGAAATCATATTACTAAATATTATTAAAAAAATAAGTATTCTTTACTATATCTATATATCTTGCTAGCGACTTCAAAACTCAACCTGCACATAGTATCATAAAACGATTCAAGTTTTCTTTTCGAACCGAAACCTATTGATCATGTGGCACATTACAGGTAGGTCAAAACTTATCAACCAAAAGATACAGATAAGATAGACAAAATCTATTTACAAGGCCCAAACGATCAAATTTCAAGATGGACCCATTGGCCCAAACCAAAAGGCACAATTGTGAATAGAAAACAGTATTCTTCTTTCTCTCCTTCCACTTTGATTTTTTGGTAGTGTTTTTCCTGCAAACTAAAACCTATAATCTTCTTAAACTTCATTTCTGCTTCTGCAAAATTTGGGTTGTTTGGGACCAGATAAATTTATCTTTATTATCATCCAACTTAAAATTTTGATGAATTTATTAATTTATTTTAATTTAACTCAATTAAAACCCAATATTATATAAAATAAGACTGCATCAACCTAATTTATTTTGTTACACGATATATAAATCTTAATTCTTACTATTATATATAGTTAAACCATATAATTAAGTAATATAAAATTATAATTAAAACATATTTTATAAATATGTTTTAAAATAAATAACATTAATATAAATATAACATCATTAAGCAAAGAAATTTTATTATTAATATATAATTATTATAAAAGAATACCTTTTAAAAATGATATTAAATATCTGATCAAACTGAAAAAACTGTGTGTATAATATAAACTCTTTTAAAAATATATTAGATTTAAGTATAATTAAGAGTTATACATAAGATAAATTTCATAATTAATTTAAAAAATCGAAATTTGCATAAATATGTTGAAGTTCTATAAGAGCCAAGGATCAAATTTATAATGGTTAAAAAAAGCATTAGATTTAATTTTTAAAATATAAATTAATTTTGACAAGTTTATATTTTAAAATTTAAATCTAATGTCCATTCTTTGTAACGTATCTACTTAGGCTTTAGCCCTAAGCCCGAGCCCGAGCCCAAAGGATGTATACGCACAGAAGGCAGAACACTCACCAGTAACACCCACTGGAACCTGTCCTCTATCTCAAGCTTCGGGTAAAATAAATTGTTTGAATCTTCAACCCTTTTGGATGAATTAGGTGTTTTCCAAAATGTAGAGAAGAAAAAGCCATGAAAGTCTTCAACTTTAAAGCAGCTGCTACTACAATGCTCATACAGGAGCTTCAGCAGCAAGAGGGTTTCAAAACCCTTAGCTTGGGCTTTAACAAACCCCAAAACCAAGAACACCAACACCATAGTGGAGCAATGCAGAAACCCCATGTCCAAAATTGAATGGAGTGAAGAGCAAAAGCATGTTCTGTCTTCCATATCCGAGGGAAAATCTGTGTTCACCACTGGCTCTGCTGGCACTGGGAAGACCCTTTTGGTTGAAGAGATCATCAAGTTCCTGAACAGATTGTACACCCCATCTGGGGTTTATGTCACAGCTTCCACTGGGGTTGCAGCTTGTGCTATAAAGGGCCAAACTTTGCACTCTTTTGCTGGCATTGGCATCTTCACTGATGATGACCCTCAGCTTTTGGTGGAGAGGGTTTTGTCCAACCAGGGTGCCTGCAGGAGGTGGAGAAAGGTTGAGGCTTTGGTCATAGATGAGATCAGCATGGTGAGTGCAAAACTGTTTGATAGTCTTGGATGTGTTGCAAGAGGGGTGAGGGGTGTGGATGAAACCTGGGGAGGGATTCAGCTTGTTGTGAGTGGTGATTTCTTTCAACTGCTACCAGTGGTTAATAACAAGGATTATTGTTCTTCTCAAAGGGTGATGTATGCATTTGAGGCTGAGTGTTGGAACAGAAGCTTTGATTTACAGGTGGAGCTCACAAGGGTGTTTACTCAATCAGATTATGGACTCACCATGTTGCTTGAGGGAATCAGGAGAGGGGAGAGTGATCCCCAAGATTTGGAGTTCCTAGAGTACTTATGCTTGGGGAGTAATGGATATGGTGATGATCCTTCTATTGTGCAGCTCTTTCCTTTGAATAAAGATGTGGAGAGAGAGAATGGCTGAGAAGTTTGCAAAAGGATGTTGTTGTTTGTAAGGCTGTTGATAGTGGTAAGGGGCATTGGAAGGGGAATCTTAGGTATGGCATAGTACCTGATGAAGTTTCCCTTTGTGAAGGTGCAAGGGTTATGCTGGTTAAGAATTTGGACACTGAGCATGGATTGGTAAATGGGGCTACTGGTGTAGTGGTGAGGTTTTCATGGTCAATGGGGGAAGAAGATCTTGGTGGAATATGTAATGATAAAAGTGTTGCCTGTGGTCATATTTGATGGGAGGAAATTTGTGATAATTAATCCTGCAACATGGCATGTAATGGATGGACCTGAAGTTGTTGCTTGCAGGAAGCAGGTACCTTTTATATTGGCATGGGCTATGAGCATTCACAAGTGCCAAGGAATGACTCTTGAGAGAGTTCACACTGATCTGTCTAGAGCATTTGGTTGTGGCTTGGTGTATGTAGCAATTTCCCGGGTTAGAAGCTTGGAGGGACTTCGTCTATCTGCTTTCAATAGATCAAAGATTAAAGTAGACCAAAGGGTTTCAAGGTTCTGTAGGAGCTTGGCTTCTGGAAAGAGTAAGGAGGTTATGGAAGTTGATAGGAGGAGCAAGAGAAAAGGTGGCCACAGAAGAACCAGTGCCGTCTCAAGAAAAGTTTGTAATGGTTGAACAAAGTACAGGACTTGGTTTACCTAAAGTAAAATGGATAAGGTTGTTGAATACTTTGCTGTAATTCTTTGTCTTATTGCAAATGTCATATTATATAAACTGAACTGAGGAGGGAAAGTTAAATTTTCCTCAAGAGGGTGTTATAATAGACTAATGCAAGACTTGGAAGAGCAATGTACTGTAGTCACTACTATTATTATTCTGATCCTTGAAGCTGTTTATTGATATTGATTAGTGCAAAGTGTATATCATACTAGTGTATATCATAATGTTATGTAGCCTCTATTATTATTCTGATCCTTGAGGTTGTTCATCAATATTGTTTTAGTCTATACATTTGTTATATTTCTTAGAAAGGGCATGATTAGTGTTAAGTGAACATGGAACGAGTTGAGTTCATTCAACCTAAAGAAATTAGGATGTTAACTCTACAACTCAAATCCTGATTTTTTTTTCATTGCCAATCTTGCTCTCTTTTTTAAATCATTGGTAAAAAAATCATTTTTCAAATTATTAATTCTTACAATACTACGGTTTTCTTTTAATATTTTTACTATGAGAGCAAGATTTTCAAACATGTCAATGATGTTTCCACAAGGACCACATCCCGAACACGTGTTGATTTTTAATTTGATCTATAATTTTTATAGGAACATTTATAAAATTTATAAATATCTAAATTCGACCATGATAGATTTAGCCTGAGATGTATTGATATATAATAATATAATATGGTGTAACATTCATCATCAAAGTGTCAATACACGAGATCACATCATAAGAAGTATAGAGATAAGGTAAGGATGGTGTTACACCATTAATTTTTCTCTTGGTAAATACAACTAAAAATCACCCCAATGAGCTTTTAAAACTTTAATGGTTATATATTTTTGTTATGAATGCTTTTTTTTTACCAGTTTTTGATGAATGCTTTTTTTTTTAAGGAAAATTATTTGATGAATGGTTAATCGTTAGTATATTACAAAAAGACGAATTAAATCCTTAAATTAAATACACCCTGTTTAGTGTTTACTGATAAAAAAAATGGACCCTGCTTTTTTTTTTGTGTGAAGAATACACCCTGCTTAAATGTTTATGCCACTGACTCTGACTCGTCGGCTGTTTCGGTCTTACCCTTCTCTCTGTCTCTCAATTTTTCTGGTGATCCATGAAGCAAGTGATATAATCCAAATGTTGTTCACAGAAGATGCTATTAATATGGTAATCAAAATTTTCCATTATTTTACAATTTCCTTTATTTAAATTCCCTTTACTTTCAGGGAATGTAAAGCCACTTTTGTGAGAGAACACCCATATTCTTTCTGCGTCAAATTTGTGCAATAACCCATATGGGTATGTGAGAAGTTAAAAAAAAAAAAAAGAGAGAGATTTTTCACCCTAGGAATAGCTGTTGATGTATAGAAATTTGGGCACAAAAGGGTATTCTTCAAAACTCTCATATGGGTCTTACACTAAGTACAAGGCCAAGGAGAAGACACTCACAGAGAGAAAACAACGTAGGCCTAAGAATCAATGGACAGAGGAGCAGAAGAGTGTGTTGTCTGCTGTGAAACAGGGAATTAGTGGGTGTTCATCACGGGTTCTGCTGGGACTGGAAAAACCAAGTTGGTCATTGAGGTTGTGAAATTTCTGAAAAAATTGCACATCCCATCTAAGGTTTTTGTCACAGCCTCAACTGGGGTTGCAGCATTTTCTATATAGGGGCAAACTTTGCACTCATTTTCAGAGGACGAGGTTTGACACTATGATAAAGTTGTGTTTTGGTAACTTATCGATGATGGGTTCGAATCCAAAAACAGCTTCTTTACATATGTAAGAGTAAGGCTGAGTACAATATCCTTTTTCTTACCTTCGTATAGCGAGGAACCTCTTGACAATGGGGTACGTAGTTTTATAACACCACCAATTTTGATCCTCAAAATTTTGTTTAAGGTGATTATGAGGAAGACGGCAACCAGGAATTGGGATAAAGTTGAGGCTTTGGTTATAGATGAAATTAGCATGATGGATGCAAAGCTATTTGATGGGTTAGAGTTTGTTGCAAGAAAGTTGAAGGATGTGGATAAGACATGAGGAGGAATTCAGTTGATCGTGGTTGGGGATTTCTGCCAGTTGTCCCCTGTTGGTGAGACTTAGAAGTCAACGGTTGGTGAGAAGTCAAAGGTTGATAAGAAGTTGAATTCGAAGCCGAATTGAAGCTGATTGTTGGAATGATAATTTTGATTTGCAAATAGAGCTTACTAAGATCTTCAAGCAGTCTTATGTGAGGTTTATTGAGTTACTTCAGGCCATAAGGAAAGGGGAGAGTGATCACCCCGACTTGGCATACCTCGAGAAGTATTGCACCGAGACTGAGTGTGATCCCTCAGCAGTGCGGCTCTTCCCATTTAATAAAATTGTCAGGAGTGAACGAGAAAAGGCTTAAAATCTTGCAAAAGGAATGTTTTGTTTATAGAGCCATTGATCACGGTGACGATTGTTGGAAGAAGCAGTTCAAGCATGGGATAGCACCTGATGTGGTTACCATTTGCAAAGGTGCAAGGGTTATGTTGGTCAAGAATTTGCATACTTGGAAAGGGTTGGTGAATGGAGCAACAGGTACAGTAGTGGGGTTTGAGGAGGCAGTGGATGTTGGTGACATGTACTATGATAACCGGCTGCCAATAGTCCAATTTGATCCAGGAAAAACTTTGACCATGAAACCAGCAGAGTGGCAAATAATGGATGGAGATAAAACTGTTGCTTGGAGGAAACATATAACAATTATTCTGGCATGGGCTCTGAGCATCCACAAGTTCCAGGGAATGACCCTAGACAAAGTTGTGATTAACTTGTCAGGAGCATTTGGCTTTGGAATGGTTTATACCGCACTTTCTCGTGTTAAATGCTTGGATGATCTTCATTTATCTGGTTTTAGTCGCTCAAAGATTCAAGCAAATCATAAGGTTGTACAGTTTTACAGAAATTTGGCTTTGCAGTGTAATAACAATGATTTGGACAATAGTTGCATTGAGAGTAAAGATAGCTCAAGTAGTATAACAGGTGATTCACGAAAGGTTGGCATTGCAGACCCAAATAGTTGCATTGAGAGTAAAGATAGCTCAAGTAGCATAACTGGTAATTCAGAATGGTTGGCATTGCACACCCGAATTTCGATTTTTCACTCAAGCGTTGGCTAGCAAATCGTCTGGGAAGATCTTCAAGATGATTTTACTTAATGTTCCACTTGAGATTGGAAAATTGTGTCATATATGATCACACAGGGAACGTTTTTATATTAAACTGTACAGACACACAGCTTGTTACATATATATATATATATATATATATATATATATATATATATTCAACTTGAGGACCCCTAAGAGCTTTGGTGAAGATATCTGCAAGTTGATCGTTGGAGTTGACACATGTCGTTTGAATTTCCCCTGATTGAATCTTTTCTCGAATGAAGTGACAATCGATTTTTATATGTTTAGTCCTCTCATGAAAAACAAGATTAGAGGATATATGTAGAGCGGCTTGATTGTCACAAATAAGAGTCATGGGCTATCGTTGTGCACAAAGATGAAGCTCCTTAATCAACTGCTTTACACAGATGAGCTCATAGGTGGCGATGCCCATCGCACGATACTCAGTCTCTACACTAGATCGAGCTACAACAGTTTATTTCTTACTCTTCTAAGAGATTAGGTTCCCACCAAAGAAGACACAATAACTTGAAGTAGAGTATCTGTCTGAGGGTGACCTTGCCCAATCAGCATCAGAGTAACCACAAATCTCTATGTGTCCCTGATCCGAATATAATAAACCTTTCCCTGGTGCTCTCTTGATATACCGGAGGATACGAATAGTTGCATCCCAATGAGAATCACATGGGGAATCAAGGAACTGACTAGTCACACCAACAACAAACGAGATGTCTGGCCTAGTCACAGTGAGGTAGTTTAGCTTCCCAATTAACCTTCGATAACAACCAAGATCAGATAACGACTCCCCCTGTCCAGGCAATAATTTCATATTAGGATCCATGGGTGTATCAACTGGTTTACACCCCAACATACCAGTCTCCTCTAAGATGTCTAAGGCATATTTCCTTTGACAGATGGAAATGCCTTATCTAGACTGTGCCACTAAACAAGTACTGCTTCAACTGGTCAATTCCAGGTTGATCACTACCAGTGATAATGATGTCATCAACATATACCAAAAGATAGATGCACTTATCAGGAGATGTGTGCCTATGGAAGATTGAATGATCCACTTCACTACGAACCAACCCAAAAGCCTGAACAGCAGAACTGAAACAACTAAACCATGCTCGAGGAGACTGCTTGAGACCATACAAGGACTTACGAAGCTTACACACCAACCCAGACTCCCCCTGAGCAACAAAGCCAGGCGGTTGCTCCATGTAGATCTCTTCCTGTAAGTCACCATGGAGAAAAACATTCTTGATATCAAGTTGAAGGAGTGGCCAGTGACGAACAACAACAAGGGCAAGCAAAAGGCAAACAGATGCCATTTTAGTGATAGGAGAGAAGGTGTCACTATAAGCAAGGCCAAAAATCTGAGTAAAACCCTTGGCAACCAAGCGAGCCTTGAGACGGTCAACATGGCCATCAGGACCAACCTTGACAATAAATACCCAACGACAACCAACCAAAGATTTACCGAGAGAAGCAGGAACAAATTCTCACGTACCATTAGAATGAAGTGCACCCATTTCATCTAGCATAGCCTGGCGCCAACCTGGATGGGCAAGAGCCTCACCTGTAGTCTTGGGAATAGAAACAAAAGAAAAATTCGAAACAAAGGTATAATGTGAAAAAGAAATTCGGTCATAACCCAAAAAGGCATATAAAGGATGAGGATTACGGGTAGAACAAATACCTATGCATGAAGCAATAGGAGTAGTGTCCAAGGTAGGATCCAGAGGAGGCGAGGCGAGTGGCAGAGGCCGTGTGTCAGAAAGGGGTGCAACATCCAAAGCTGACCAGGGATGACGCTGATAAACTTATAGGGGACAAGCAAGAGTTGGAGAAGCATGGGCAAGAGCAGGTTCCTCAACCGGATTGCCATCTGCAACTGGAAAAGAAGCATCAAGAAAAGCCAAAGGAAGAATGTGAGAAACCTGTGACATGGAAGGAGGAGTACAATAGAAAGGTTGTTGATCCTGAAAAGTAACATCAACAGACACAATGAAACGACGAAGATCAGGACAGTAGCAACGATAACCCTTCTAAAAATGGGGGTAGCCAAGGAAGACACACTTGAAAGCCTTGGACGTTAATTTATCTCTGCCAGGAGTTGGGATGGAAATAGGCAGGCCAGGCCAGGCTTTGATAGGCCTAAGCCTGGCCCGCATCACTACATTAAACCTAAGCCTGACTTGTTACCTGTTAAAAATAATTTATTAAGGCCTGAGACTGACCTATATAAAGGTTTGGCCCACCCAGAAAGCCTGTATACAAAGCCTGATTAAATAAAAATAAATAATTAAAAATAAAAATAACATAATAGATATGTTTCTCTCATAAATTACAAATTATCAAATTCTTATAAGTTATAGATATGTTTCCCTTAATCATTTTATGAGATTTTCAAGTTGATCTTTTGAAGTGGTTGATTATCCACCTTCATAATAAGGAAAAATATTTTTAGAAAAATAAATATATTATTTTAAGTTTTAATGTGTGTGTGTGTGTGTGTGTATTTGTGTGTGTGTGTGTGTGTGTATTAAATATGCCAGTCTGATAGGCCTAACATGCTTTTTTTTAAAAGTTTGAGTCTGACATTTTTATTTAAATAGGCTTTTCAAAAATCCTTAACTTGACCTTTATAGTAAATAAGTCAGGTCAGGCCAAAGGCCCTTGATAGACAGCATGGCCCACTTCCACCCCTAGCCAGGAGTAAGGTCATGAACAAAACAAGTACTCCCCAAAACATGCAAAGGCAGAGGATACAAAGGACTATCAGGGAACAAAAGATTGTAAGGAATTGCATTATTAAGAATGGAAGACTGCATAAAATTGATGTAGAAACAAGAGGTAATAACCGCATCAGCCAAAAAACGAAGAGGAACATTCATATGCAAAAGAAGAGTAGGAGCTGTTTCAATTAAATGATGATTTTTTTATGCTCGGCAACTCCATTTTGTTGTGGAGTATGCGGACAGGTAGTCTGGTGTATAATTCCCTGTTTGGCCAAAAACTCAAAAAAAGTGTGAGAGACATATTCTTTAGCATTATCACTACACAAAATACGAATAGGAGTATGAAACTGAGTAAGGATTTCAACACAAAACTTTTGATAAATGAAAATAAATCAGAACGATTTTTCATTAAATAAACCCAAGTACAACGGGAAAAATCATCAATAAAGGTAAAAAAATACTGAAAACCAAGAACAAACACTGTTCGACTTGAACCCTAAATATCAGAATGGACAAGAGCAAAAGGAGCATCCGCTTGTTTATTGACTCGATTGGCAAAGGAGGAGTGAGTGTGCTGATAAGTGCCCTAATTCAGTTAAATTCAGGTTTCAAATATAGACACTTATCTTTTGATTTCAAAAACTTTGCTTATAAACTTGTCCTAAACCTAGTTAAATTATATTTATTACTTATATGAATGTAGTTTTTATATTTTGGAAGATTAATCCAATCATGCCTTGTATTTTGATAGATTTCGTGGATTTCTGAGGTTTTCAAATAAGCAAAGCAAGCAAAAATGGATTAGAAAGTAAACCTGAGAGGTGCAACAAGCAAATCAGGCCCAAAAGCCCACAAGACACTTGTGGAAGTACATTTAACTCGCCCAAGCGAGTGATTGAGCAACACATGCAATTGGGCCTTCAAGTGGTCAAGTGGACGTGCAACTTGCTTCATCAAGTGGGCCTAACTCACCCAAGTGACCAAACAAAGGCAAAATGGGTCGCTTGGGCGACCAAACTCGACCAGGTCACCCCCTATAAATACCCAAGCACCTCCAAGGCCAAAATCACTTCTTTCAAATCCCATTTCTTCATTCCTTTGCTTCTCAAAGCTTTTTCTTTAGCTTAGGTTCTTAAATATTAGTATTAGGTAGGTTAGGAAAGTGAGAAAAGCGAAATTTGGTGTGGAGACTCTACCCGAAAGAAGCGGTGATGGGGCCCTTCATCAATTCTTCTCTTAAGGAGGTTCTCTCCATGCTTGGTTAGTTTCTTTAAAGGATTGGATGTAATCTTCTACTTTTAAGTATCTCTTTTAATATTTATTTATGCATAAGTCTTTTCTATTTATTATTGGTAATTTTATTCTGTTCTTAACGCTTGATTCTACTTGATCACTAGTTTCATGAAATTGGATTCTAAGTTTAACTGGGAAGTACTCTTAGAATTTGAACTGAATAATTTTACTCTTTACATTACGTTGCTAGGAATAGAGCATAACGTTTAGATTGCAAATAGCACGCGATTATGATTGTAATGCTAGGTTATTTACTTCATATGCGAGGGATCGATATTCGGTAAATATCCTTAGAACTCAATTGCGAGGAATCGATTTGAGGTTAATTAATGTGTGCATCAATAATAATAGAAAATGATTTATACATGGTAATATTAATTGGATACAGAGGTATGAATGATGAAACTCATGTAAAATAAGGGAACACTTCACACTTAACCAAGAGGGGGAGTGAATTGGTTAGCCTTGGTAAAATTAAAAAAAAAAATTTCTTTCTTAATCAAAAATCAGACTACAATTGTCCTTTGGATCTTTATCACAAATCAATAAAGAAACTTTATTCAAACTCAATCCAAGACTTGTAATGTCTCAACAAACAAATTTAACTTCAGTAATCACAACAAGAATTAACAAACATTCAGTAAATGAAAGAGCACAAGATTTATACTGGTTCATCTCAAAACCTATGAGGCTACATCCAGTTTCTTCTACTCAACACTAGAGTAGAGTTCCACTATATCAAAATATTCTTACAAGCAAAAATTACAAGTCTCTCTTTGTCAACCCTAGATAAAGTTCAGAAGTCTAAAAACCTATTAGACCCTTAGAGACCAAAACCCACACTGAGAACACTACTCAGCTGTCCTTAGAGAAACACTATTTCTACACTTGCAAGAAAACAAATTACAATGGAACAATTACACAGAAATTCAAACAGAGAATTTACACCATCAAAGAGTAAGGAAAGAATTCACCTGATGATCCAAGAATCATATGCATAATGAAGAATATACCAGGTTAAATGAATTACAACATGCAGAATCAATGCCCTTTCCTTAGACTTTGAAAAGATTTATCTTGCTTCACTAAACTTAGTGACCCATAATGATTTGGATGGAAGCAAGAACCTTAGAATTACAAAGAATGCCTTTATCACTTGTTACTAAGCTCTCAGAACGTTTAGTGCTCAAAAATCAATTTCTGTTTCGTTAAACTTTTCACATAAGGCAAGGTTCTATTTATATAAAACAGCTGTAACAGAAATAATCAATTAATTCAGCTTCTGTAATCGATTAATTAGCAAACGTAATCGATTACATACACTCCCGTAATCGATTAAAGTGTTCCAAATAAGTTCTGGGTTACAGCAACAGGTTATTTAATCGATTATCCCGATGTGTAATCGATTAAATCAGACTTTGTAAAATCCAGGTTTTGTGAAGTGTAATCGATTACAAAATATGGTAATCGATTAAGACAGAAATGCATAAACCATGATTGAACTATGTAATCGATTACAATCAAATGGTAATCGATTAAGACAGAGTGATCTTAATTTCAAAATAG
>PYAF01004035.1:374346-400979 GCA_007407185.1 Glycine tomentella | reverse complement strand
TTTTCAAAAATAACTAAATTAAAAACAAAAAGATAACATTTTTTATTTTTTTAAAATTACTGAATTAAAAATTATAACTGTAATATTTTCAATTTGACTCGAAATAAAATAATATCAATATACAAATTCCTTCCGCAATCAAATTTCTTACAAAATTGAATAGGATTTAATATTGATAATTTGAAATGTTGAATTGTCGATAAAATAAATAATAAAATCTAAATTAACAATTTGAAATTTTTGTTACAAAATATAAGATGGAAAAAAGAAAGAATGAAAAAAAAATGAAAGAGTGACACCATCTCAAAGTGGACAAATAGTAAGGTAATAATCGTAATGGGTAAAAAAGATAAAATGAAGAAGAACACAACACCCCCGTATAAGGGTAAAAGAGAAAAGATACAAACAACATGTATTTTAATCCCAATCACTCTCTCACAAAAGAAGCAACTAATTGGTCCCTCTTTTTGAGATAAACATCTGATATAATAAAACCAAAATTAACCATCACTGAGAAGTATAGTTTGATAGCCACTATGAAAAAATTATCCTACATAAGAAACAGTAGACCCTCTTTGTGACACTTCAAAAGCATGCATGACCCAACAACACCACATAACCACACAGATGAATTCCACAGGCTCCATATATATATATATATATATATGTTAGCTAGATCTTGTAAAATCAAAATTGATTCAAGGATATTGTAGGATTCATAGACCAATCCTGAAAAGATGCAGAAAATCCCTTTGCTTTAGCCTTAAGCCATATTCGATTTGACTGTGATCATGTCCATGAAATATTCCCAAAAAATAATCGTTAAGTAGTAGTTAAAATTAAATGCTCACAACAAAAAAGAAAGATGTAGTACGTACCATTGCTCATCTGACAATGACAAATTATTTTTTTGTTAGAGATCGAGAGACATGTATAAGAGTGAGTTGGGATGAAAACCTGAAACTACAAATGCATTTGATTTTCTACGAAGCACATCCATTGCAAAGAAGTACCTAGGTCGCCAAACGCTAACATGAAAATGAACTAAAGAAGGATTCAAATGAGAGTGATATAAGAAAAATGAATAAATGAGAATAAGAGAATGAACTAATTAATGTGTGGGAGAACACTGATTGAGCTTAAGCGAGTTGGAAAACTTTGTGGGGGTACGTAAATATTTGTTAATATTCAGTTACAAATACACGTTAGAGTGGTGACGATATTTGTTTATATTTTGTTAATTAAGAGCATAATGATCTAATAAAAGTGGAGATCAAAAGCAATTAACAAAAGTAGATGATAATATATCTATAACAAGTAAAAGGGATACCTTCTGTTTGGTCTCTACTTTTTTTGGACACCTTTACCATCAAATGTCATAAGAAACTTATTCATTATTCTCGGAGTGATGCCTAAATTTGTAACTTGCAATTTTTGATACCACGCTTGAAAACTGAATAACTGTAACTCCTCGTCTTCTGGTATTTGATAAGTGTACAATAAAGCATTCATGATCTCATGTATATTTTTCCTTTCATTCATTCCCATTCTATTTCTACATGTATCTAGGCTCGATTTTTTTTTTTTTTTGTTGAAACCATTTTTCTCTTTCTATACATTGCAAGAATTGGAACTAACCGAATGATTTCCCCATTGTTATATATGTTTATTTTTGAAATTTAAAATGCAAGCTACAATGTTGAATACTATGATATTGTTGTTGTTTTTTTGCATTTTTTAACACTCTTGAATTCAGTTTGTTGCAAGTCGTAACTATCGTAAATGCACCTCCCTTCCTTGCATGGACGACAAAATATCTATCTTCAAAATATCTATCTTTTGTATTGAGAGGAGTGGCGGAATCAGAAATTTTATTGAGAGGGACGAAATATAAAAAATATTATATCATAAATAAAAATACTCCGAAGACAATACAAACCTAATATAAAAAAAACTATTACAGAAATTAAAATCACTTTACTTAATTCTTACTCTACGTGTTTTCATATTGTTAAAATCATCTATAATTAAATCCGTGCTAAAACTCAAAACAATTTCTTTTTCAATGTATGTAATCAAAAAATCATTAAGAAATTGGTCTTCCATTCTATTTCGAAGTCTGGTCTTAATTATCTTCATAGCTAAGAAAGATCTTTCAGTAGTTGCTGTAGAAACTGGAAGAGTGAGTACAGGTCTAATCACTCTATCAATAAGAGGGTAAATGATGAACTTTTCAGTTCTTGCTAGCCCTTGACTGGCTTGACATAATTCAGATGTAGTTGATAAATTAATCAAATATGGATGTTTAGGAATGTCAAGCTCAAAATGTTGTAACTCCATCTTCAAATGCAATTTTTCATGTTCTGTGAAATCTCTAGAATAAAATTTATCAACAAGTTTGCAAATATCATCACCGTTAAATGACTTGTACTTGTTTCTTGGATCTAAAGTCGTGCTCAAAGCAAGTAATTTAACAGTATTATCATTGAACCTGCTATTTAATTCTTGTAATTGATAATCAATTGTAGCACAAAAGATATTTACCCTATAAAATTTTTCAGTAGAAAAATCACCTTGTTCATTTCGAGCACGACCTCTCCTTCCAACATATTTTGCATTCATATCTGCAATGTCAATGTCATGTTTTATGCAAAATTCTTGAACATGAACCGAGAAAGCATCCCAACCTGTCTCTCTTAATTTCTGAAGTAACTCTTTTGTACTTGAAACCAAATGTAAAACATTTGAAATATCTTTAGACTTTCGTTGCAAAACTTGACAAAGGACTTCAGTAATACCCATAATTTCCTTCATAAAATGCAATATGATGACAAAATTAAAAGATGTCAATGATGAGTATGCATTATCTGCATCCCCACGATGTGATGCTGTCTTTCCTTCATTAGAAATATTTTCAAGAACTTCACATACAACTTTAAACATTTTAAACAAACTGCATATTGAATTGTAATGAGAACTCCAACGAGTAGCTCCAGCTCGATGCAAAGTACTAATCTGATTAAGACCAACTCCTGATTCGAGTTCATCGATAGCAATCATTCTTGCAATTTCACTTGCTTGGACAACCTTTAACTCATCATTACGTTTACAAGAAGAAGTAACAATATTAATTATGACGTTTAATTTTTCAAAAAATTGATGAACATGTTTTACCTCATGAGATGCGGCAACCAAGGCAAGTTGAAGGCGATGAGCTAAGCAATGGACATAATAAGCATATGGACACTCAGCCCAAATTAAAGCCTGCAATACATTCCATTCACCTCGCATATTGCTAGCTCCATCATAGCCTTGCCCTCGAATATTTTGAACATCAAGATTATGGTGACGAAGAGTGTTGGATATTCCATGTTTCAAAGTCTTAGCACTTGTATCTTCCACATGTACAAGACCAAAAAGCCTTTCTCGTATAAAACCATTTTTATCTATGAATCTCAAAACAATAGCCATATGCTCTTTTCTAGATACATCACTAGCTTCATCAACAATAAGACAAAACTTGGCATTGGAAATTTCTTCCCGTATTGTGTTCTTAACCTTTTCAGATAAAACATGAAGAATTTCCTTTTGAATTTTAGGGGAATTATATGATGCATTTTGAGGAGCTTTTTCTAAAACAACTGCTGCAACTTCTTGGTTATAGGAAGTTAAAAACTTTACCATCTCAAGAAAATTACCCCGATTAAGTGAATCTAAGCTTTCATCATGACCTCTAAAAGCACATCCTTGAAGAGCAAGTCATCTTGTCACATCCACAGAAACTTGTAGTCTCAAACGATTAGTTGCAATCTCCTGAGAAGTAAGTTTTTCAACCAATATCTTAATATGTTGAGATTGGTTCATAAGATCACTACATGAACTCACAACATTTTTATGCATTGAGATAACATTTTTCCCCATATGGCGTAGAAAAGCACAATTTTCTCCTTCATTAACCTTTTTCCAATTTCTAAATCCCTCAACAACAAATGTATTAAGTCCAAAACGACCACTGCCACATGGTTTACTAAATAAGTAACAAGACAAACAAAATGCAGCATCTTTACTTGGAGAATACTCTAACCAAGATGGAAACAAATCAAACCAAGAAGAGCAAAAATGACGTCGATTCTTCTCTGGCCCAGAAAAAGGATAATTTTGAAGCTTGTACTGAAATGAACCAAATTTAAGATAAGTACGACGAATTTCATCTTGTTGATTTATAGGATATTTCCATATTGGAGGGCGTAGTGCAGGATCTCTTTCCAATAAAGCAAGATCAACTTCTTTAACTACCTCTTTATTTTCAATTCTAGGAGACTTTGAAGAAGGAGTCTCGGTATTCAACAATTCAACATTAGGAATAGACAATGACAAAGACTCACTATTTTTCTCTTAAAATAAGCATCAATGGTAGTAGCACCCTTTCCCATAATTTTTCTGCACATCAATTATAAATATCAAGTATCAATGACAATCGCATAAAGTAAATCACTGTTATATTTTGAATGAGATGCACATAACACATTGCACAACATTAACAACCGAAACAATAGTTTATGTTTTTTTTATTTCATTTCAGATTTAACAAAAACGGGTTCAACCCAACATAGTAGGGGGTGCATGAGTAAAAACAAGGGGCACAAATAATAGTTTATTTTATTTTAAAAGAATAACAACAGGAAGAATAAAGAGAAAAAGAGGAAAAAAGAAAGGAATAAGCAAATACCTGAAACTCTTCTCTTTCACTGGTTTACCAAATGAAAAACTTTTTTGACTCCTTCTATTCTCTTGGGATTTGTGTTTCTTTTTTTCCTTTGTGTTCAAACATCTCCCTTTTATAGTGTTCTTTCTCCCTCTTTCTCTTTATTCTTTTCCTTTTTTTATTATTTTGTTCTGTTTTATCATATTCCTTTCCTTTTTTTTCTTTTTTTGTTATCTTTCTTTCCCATTTTATTTTATTACATTTGCTTTCCTTTCTTATATATTTATATATATTTTTCTTTTTTATTGTTTTAATATTTTTTTTCTTTTCTTTTTTTACTACATTTTCTTTATATTTTTTTCTTTCCATTTTATCTTTTTTTAACATTTAATCTTTTTTTTTCTTTCATTTCTATTTTTTTATTAATTTTTTTAGGAGGAAGGCCCACCCTAGTTCCCCCGCCTCTGATTCTCCTCGTTCTTTCATCAAACGTTCTTAATTTTTCATGCGCATTCTACACACTACCCTTACAACTCCAAAAATTTCTCCTTCAACCACCTCAAACTATTTTCTTTCTTATTTATTTATATGCTTGATTTGCTTAATCATTTTTATATTTTTTTCTCTTACTCTAAATTAAATGTTAACAATTTGTCAATAGTTAAAAATAATATTACATTATGATTTAAGTTATTTACCGTAAATCTCAATTATAATTTATATGTTTAAAGATACTAAAATAAATAATTTGTGTATATTCAAACTTATTTTTTTTATAAATTTTAATTACATAAAATAAATATTCATCATATATATTGTATAAGTTATAATACTTATCATAAAGATTCTAAAATATTATTTCTACAATTATATAATTATCATTTTTAAATTTAAATCAACTTTAAAATTTTTAGGAATAAAATAAAAAGGAGAGCAAGTTGGGGTAGCAACTAGAAAACTAGAAAGGATCTCTTTAAAAAAAGTCCATGAATTAAGGTGGGGAGAGAGAGAGGAGAGAGAAGCGTTTGTGTTGTTTTTCTGTCTCATAAACCCAACTCTCACTATTCCTCCAGCCTCCACCTGCTGAAAGAAACTCCTAATTGTACGTACCCTAACCTCTTTCTATACTTCTTCTTCGCATGTGCAGTTAACCCACCCACAGATCCTCTTTTTTTTTTTTTTTTTTCTTCCTATTCTCTTCTTTTTCTTCACTGTGCTGTTTCTCCCCAACTACCCCTTGACCTTCAAGTTAGCTTCTCCCACTTATTCCTACCTTTCACAACAACTTCTGCAATCATTTTATTTTATTTATTTGCATGTGTACCTTTTATATTTCCTCACCCTTTAGAACTTAGTTTACAATACGTGTATTGTGAGTAATGTTATTGCTTATGAGAACTTTTTTTTTTTTTTGTCATGGGCAAGTGTTTCTGTGTGTGCATGTGTAACTATTAAAAGAAAATAAATTAAGGGTGCCCTTTTATCAAATTTTGACCTTTTCCCTTAAATCTGTTGTTTTCGGGGTTTGCTTTGTGTTGGGGGCGTGTGTTTTGAAGTCCTTTGGATGTAGTTGATTTTGGAGAGTTAATTGTTTGGGACATTGGTTTTGGGGAATGGAAAATGCGAGTTAATCATGAGGGTGTTGTGTTTGAAGTTGGAATTGAAGATGTTGATGATAGTGATAGTAGTGTGATTGCAGTGATTGGGCTTTTAATGTTTACATTAGGAGAGAGAAAGAACCTTCATATTGTAGCTTCTGTGTTTAAAATTGGTTTCCGTTATGAATCAGGGAGATTGGTGTTAGATATAATAAGTCACGAATGTGAAAAGCTATGTATTCATATTACAAATACATGCATAATGTATTTTTCCACTTTGTTTTTCCACCTTTATCAATCTTTGCAACACTGTAATTTTGTAGGATTTGGTAATTTAAAAGTTAGCACAGTGAAAAGTAGATGCTTCTGAATTTTGATATAGTTCCTTTGCTAGTTGAGTATTGCCGTGCTGGTTATTACTATATTGCTAATATTTTTTTTTCTTTTTTCTGTTTGATTGTAGCAGGTCAATTGTTGTAAAGAAAAGAACTGAAAACACTGACACTGTTATTCTCTGAATTTTCTCACCATCTACAACTAAAGTTTTAACCAATATGGAAACTGAAAAGTCTAATGTTTCAAAGGCTGAAGAATTTAAAGTCCTTGCCAATGAAGCGTTCAATGGTAATTAATACTCAAACAATTTCTCTATGTTGTGATTCATTTACTTTCTTCAACATTGCAGTGAAATTTCTGGTTAACTTTAGCTGAAATGAATTATTGATCTGACTCGATTTTAATAAGTGGACTTTTGTTGAGATGCCATTGCTTTAACATATTTCTTTGTTAATACTTCCTGATCTTGTGAGTTCCTTTTCCAGCTCGAAAATACTCCCAAGCCATTGATCTATATACACAAGCAATTGAACTGAACAGTCAAAATGCAGTTTACTTTTCTAATCGTGCCTTTGCCCATCTTCGGCTTGAGGAATATGGTAGCGCAATACAGGATGCCACAAAGGCTATTGAAATTGATCCTAAATATTCGAAGGTGCTTTAAGCCCCAAAACATCAGAGGCTTTCTTATATTTACTTATCTTTAATAAAACCAAGTCCTGATTATGGTTTATTGTTATAGGGTTATTACAGGCGAGGCGCTGCTCATCTTGGACTGGGGAAATTCAAGGAAGCACTGAAAGATTTTCAGCAGGTAACTATGTGCAACTATAAGTGTTTGCTATTTTATTGTCTTTAAAATATTTGTTTAAAAAGCCTGGGTTGAAAATAACATTAAGTTGCAAACTAACAATTAATATTTGTCCAAATTACGAGCTCTGTTAAGAAAGAAGGGAAGGAGGAAAAGGTCACGGGTTCGATCCCGCCTGCTAACAATAAACTAACAAACTAACAATTAACATTTGCTGATCCAAAAAAAGAAGAAGCAAAATAACATTAAAATCACCACTAGCAGCACCCGCCTCAGTTCCTCAGACCCACAATAGAAACCACCAATCACTCACTCACTCAAACAGTGTCTAAACAAAAAACTAACAAATAAATGCAGTACTCGGATATTTGACAAGACTCTGATGGGTATCTCACCGTAGCTGAGCTTGCTGCACTTATAGAACATAGCTCATAATTTGCAGCATGCAGGACCAACATCTTCAACCCAGAAGATCTAAATACAGCCAATGGGGCTAGGTATCTCACAGCTGATCAGAGGGCAGAGGTTGTGAAGATAGTTCCCATCACCAAAATAAATCCAATAATCACAAAAAATCATATGTGGGATGCAGCAGCTTAGCTTTGAAGTCCTTTCTGTATTTGAGTCTGGCTTCCTGATTTTTTTAATGCTGTTGGTCCTTCATTCTCCACCTTGCAAGATTCTCTCTGTACACACCCACATTTCTCTCCGCCATTTCTACTCTTGCCTTCATCTTCAAATTCTGTATACCAATTGCTGTTAATTGGAAACAGAAATAGGTATTATATATGAACTATACTTTGTATGTTCCTGTCCTAATACCAGTAATATCAATCCAGAAAATGGGTTACAGCTACTGTAAAAGGAAGGGAAAGAAAGAATGAGTGGAAAAATGATAAATGTTGCACATTACTTTGATGGATTTGCTCCCATCCCAAATTGACACTCAATTCTTGTCATGTTATTTACAGAGTATACATGATATCTCAGCAACTCTAATGAATATTAGACTAAAGTACAAACCATTGAAATCAGTAAATAACATGGTATTCACAAATTATATGTGAAATTTTGAAAATTCATCCTTTCAAATTGCATCTGCTAATGATTAGTAAGTTCAATGTGAAGTTGGCCACTTAAAGCGTCCATATTTTATAAAGAAAAAATCAACTGTCTTGTATTCTCCTCTACTATAAGATTTACAACATATATTTATGTAACAAATAGCACTATGGCATATACATTTCTACATGCTAGAAAATGAAGGATACTTCATTATTTTAAATTCAAACTTTTGCTCGATTATTATTTATTAATCTGCAAATTACATTGTAAATTCTTCTTGTATGCATACTTTGGTCTTGTATTTGAAAACATGCACAACTATTTATATTCTAAGTGGTTGTTATCCTTCTAATGAAAGCTGCTGATTTTGTCCAAGCTAGAGAGTTAGGTACACCCAATGTGTGTGGAGAAGAAATAGAAACATTAAGAAATTTGAGACATTAGTGGTAGTTTAGAAGAAAAGTAGATTCTGTGTAAGTAATGTTTGTGTTGCTTTAGACAAAGGGATTATTCCCAAGGTTTTACATTCTGGTTATGGTTGTGTATCTTGTGTTGCAGTTGTGGTAGTTGGTGGCTGAAGTGGGCCATTGTGGTCTGCAATTGCAGTCTAATACTGTTTCACGGGCCAGTGCAACTAAAATGTTGCACACTTGCAGCTGCCTCCTGTAATGAGCTCTACAATTTAAACAATTGATGCTTACAATTCTCTCTCTTCTTTTTGTGAGCCCTTTGTTTCAATTGTGTCTACTCACTTTCAAACTCTAGAGTCTAGACATGATTTTTTTTTTTTTTTTTAATAAAAACTTGGTAGTTGCTAACGTTTATTGAAATTATAGGAATCTAAAAAAATTTCTTGGCATGCACCCTTATTGAAATGTTCCCACGTGAAAGTCATCTTGATTGGCTTAATCTGATAATTCTTGTCCTTTAATATAGTTATTTGTGGCTGCAACTTCTGTTTTAATATGCCTTGTTTGGGATATCTCTTAACCCCGCATCTACTTTTAGGTTTTTACTTTCCTTCAAAGTAACACTAACTACCTTATTCTTATTGTTCTGTAACATTGTTTCAATGTGCAAACATTTTGTTTAATATACTTTTATTGAATAGGTCAAGAAAATGTGTCCAAATGATTCTGACGCAACAAAGAAATTGAAGGAATGTGAAAAAGCAGTTATGAAACTTAAATTTGAAGAAGCAATTGCTGCACCAGAGTCTGAAAGGCGTTCAATAGCTAAATCCATAGATTTCCGTACAATAGGTACTATTTTGAATACGGTTTCTTATGCTAGTGTTTTTATTTATTTATTTATCACATGTTATGTTTTCCTCCCTCTCCTCATCCCTTGAGCCTATTTTTTTTTCCTTGAAATTTTTACACATTATTTATTATTTTATACGTTTTCGCCGATTTGTATAAAAATCTTGGGAGCAAGGATGGTGAAAAAGGTGTATACAAACTTGCAAAAATGATGATAAAAAGAGTAAGGACCTTACTCAAGTTAGATGCATCAAGGATGAAAATAAAAAACTTTTGGTAAGAGATGAAGATGTAAATGAAAAATGGATGAACTACTTTAACAACTGTTAATAGGGATGACAATAAAAGTGAGGTGGATTTGGAAGATGCTTATGATGATTTGAATAGAAGATCTGTGCGCAGAATTAATACACATGAAGTTAAAGAAGCTTTATAGAGGATGAACAATAATAAAGCTTTGGGACTCGATGACGTTCCTATTGAAGTGTGGAGTGGTTTAGGGGATGTGACAATAAAATGAATGATCAATTTTTTCAATAAAATTCTTTAAACAAATAAGATGCCTAATGTTTTGAGGAAAAGTATGCTTGTGTTTATTTACAAAAACAAGAGAGATATCTAAAATTATGCTAACTATAGAGCCATTAAGCTTATGAGCTATACTATGAAGTTGTGGGAGAGAGTTATTGAACATCGCTTGAGGAGAGAGACTAAAGTTTTTGTAAATCAATTTGAATTTATGCCAGGAAGATGTACCATGAAAGTCATTTTCTTAATGCAACAATTAATGAAAAGGTATTAAGAAAAGAATAAAGATTTATATATGGTGTTCATAGATCTTGAGAAAATATATGATAAGGTCCCAAGAAAAGTTTTATGGTGGGCTCTTGAGAAGAAAAAAGTATCATTAAAGTATGTAAATGCAATCAAGGATATGTATGATGAACCTACCACATGTGTGAAAGCTTGTAATGAAATATCAAGTTGTTTTCCTATTAGGTAGTTGTACACCAAGGTTCGGCTCTTAGTCCTTATTTCTTTGTCTTAGTGATGAATGAACTAACAAAAGATATTCAAAGAGGAAGTGTCGTTGTGTATGCTTTTTGCAAACGATATTGTGCTTATTGAGGAAATCAAAGACGGTGTTAATAGGAAACTTGAATTGTGGAGAAACACTTTGGAGTCTAAATGATTCACGTTAAGCTAGAGCAAGGCTGAGCATATGAAGTGTGAGTTTTCGTTGGTAAGAGATGTTGATCAAGACCCCGTGCATCTACTTGGTCAAGAGGTACACAAGAGACATGCCTTTAGATACCTGAGATCAATTTTGCAAAAAGGTGAAGACATTCATGAGGATGTAAATCATAAAATCAGAGCAGGGATGAAATGGCGGAGTGCATCTGGGGTTTTATGTAACTGCAAAATTTCCCTTAAGCTAAAGTAAAATTCTATAGAACAACTGTAAGACTTGCAATGTTATATGGAGTTGAATGTTGACCAACACATAGGCAACATGAGCATAAAATAAGGGTAGCAGAAATGAGAATGTTAAGGTGGATGTGTGGTTATACGAAGATGGATAAGATAAGAAATAAAGATATTTGACTAAAGGTAACAATAGTACCAGTGAAAAGATGGGAGAACATAGATTGAAGTGATTTGGACACGTAATGAGACGGCCTCTAGATGCTCCCGTAAGAACAAAAGTTTGTTACCAAAAACTTAACACAAAGAGAGGTAGAGGTAAATCGAAACTTACCTAGGGAAAGGTAGTTAAACAAGACTTAATGGAGTGAGATATAAATTGACAAATTGTGTGTTTTAGGACGGAATGAAGAAAAGGTATAAGTTTGGTGGAGGGTTAGACCCATTGTTATCTCTATGTTCCAGATGATCTCTTTTTTGTCATTTTCCTCTTCATCTCTTCTCTCCTTCTTTCTCCTTCTTTTCTTTTATATTATTTTCTTTTCTTTTATCCTATTTTCCCTTTCCCTTTCCCTTCTACTTTTTTTCCCAACCTCCTCGTATCTATCATTGGATTCATCTATCATCGATCCTAATTAACTTGGATTAAAGTTGCTGTTGTTTATTATTTCATGTTGTTATATCTCTTTACTTTTGTGTATTTTGGATGTGTATCTAAGGGTACTATTGCAGCTTTAATTTTATAACGCTTCAAATAATATATAACTTGCCCTTAAAAGAGTAACTGTAGTTTTGTTTTGATTATTTGAAAGTTCTAACATCTAATAGAATGTCTCCTATTATGAATACCTTTTGACATTAAATTAGCAATCTTTCATATATAAATGCATGTTTTCAATGATCTTGATATCTTGATAAGAACCTTGGGAGAACCACACCACCGAAACTAGTTGTGTTGTTATAGTTGAAGAGCCTAAGGCCTAATCCCACACTAGAATCCCATACTTCTAATGTGGGATTCAAGTCTCATATCTTGTTATTGAATCCTAACATATCGTCAATGTGCTAATGTGGAAAAATGGAGCAAGTATGTTGTCATTTCGATAATCAAGTTATGCTTGATATTTTCAGTTCTGCATCAGATTATATGATTGGATATGGTCCTTGGTTTTCTCCCCATTTAATTGTGTTGTTGATGGGTTTTCCTTCTCTGAACATTTGGAGTAAAATGCCTAACACTATCTTGTTTTGTTTCATTGCCACTCTTTGTAGTGAAACTTGTATTGGCTACTGGTACTGTTTCTTTGTATAATAGTGGTCTTGGGTAGCAATGTAAAAAGTTCAATGGACCATTTTGCTATGAATATGGGGATTTAATTTTTAACTTTCTTGGTTCTTGATTGCTTATGTACATCCTCATGGAATTTGTTTTCAATCTTAATAATAAGAATACATGAAGTGTAATGTTGATAAAGAAGGAAGGGCAAAATAGTGTAATATCATCTCATCTCAGTATACAAAAATGAAAACATCAAGATAATGCACCATCCAATGCTTAAACCCCTTTGTCTACAACCACAGGAACTGTAACTCAGACAATTTTGGTGCACCCGTGAAAGATTACGGCTTCTGTTTGTTTTTATTTCATTTCCTCAATGGTTCAAGAATCAAGAGTCAAGAACATCTTATCAATATGATGAGTATCTTTCAAATAAGTATCGGTGATGTATGATCTCATCTACTTTTGTATCTTCCTTTTTCATGTTTATTTCAACCATTCATGATTCACCATCCATTTCCTAGTTGGGAAAATGACCCAAAAGGCTGTCTCACCAATATGTTTTACTTTTGAGTTTATATAATGCTTTTAACCAAATAATGACACAGTTTAACTCAAGGAACATACATAATTATCACTGATAAAGAAGTTTCCATTTCAGTTTGTATATTGATTAACCAAGAATCAAACTATTTTAACCAGTAATCTATCTATGTTTTGATGCTTGTTAACTGTAAGTAAATTATTGGTTAAGTTAATTTGATAGTTGTGTAATCAATATATGAACTAAAATGGAATTCTTCTTGCCAAGTCAAACAAATGGATCATTTTCCCTTCCTGTTTTCTACCATACACTTGTTTTTTTCTTTTCTTCCTCCACCTTCCTTTTCATTGGTAAATGGCAAATTAGAAGACTAAAAGAAAACGAAATTTTTCACAAGTTTGAGGAACATATCTTTGAGGTGACAAAATGTTATAAAAATAATCATGTTGTATAGGTACCATACCCTTTCACCTTTAGGTTGATACATATGTTTTTTTCCTCCCTGACCCAGATCAGTAGTGAATACTTTCAGTATTCCGATCTTACCTTAATCGTCCTTCTTTACCCCTCAAATCCCTTTTCATAAATTCTAGGGATATTTTATGCCTGTCACTTTATGAATGTTTGTTGCACTTTTCTATAAATCATCACTCTTTGTATATATTGTATCATTATAGGAAAGGGCCGTAATTCTTCGGTGTCAACCGAAGTGGCCATAGCAGCAGTGACAGTAGCAGTTATGGCAGCAGCGGTGATGTTGTTCAGGACATCAAAGACCACAATAGTAGTTGCAATTGTGGTTGGTTTGCTGTTGCTCCTTGGGGCTTATTGGTGGAGTGGCCACAACACTGGTACATTTAGGAGTCTTTTGCATGATCTAGGTCTTGGCTTAAAATTAATCAAGACTTAAAACTAATTAATCATAGAATGAACTTTAAAAACCTAAGAATTTCAATTTAAGTCGGATGAAATCATTACCAATAATGCATTGAAATTGTTTAGTTCTTTACAATGCAACATAATTCCTTATATTGGCTATTTTTGGAGCAAGTTAATCACATAAAAAGCATCTCGTGTCTTTAAGATACTAGTTCCTTAGAATGTGCTTATTACCCTCGTTAGGCTTGCTAATACTAACTTAGGCTCATCTGTTTGGGCAGATTTCAATTTGGTATTTTCTCCAATAAGGAGAATAAGGATAGTAGGTGCTATGTATTTTCCAGTTTACTTGTAAGAGTATATTTTATCTAAAATTCTAAGAGATGCAAGAAAGGTGGATAAGTCATCCCCTAAACTGACTAATAAAGAACAATGTACACGTTATGCTTATTTTACTATTTTCAGCTGCTTGCAACCTTGTTTGAATTATTTTTTGTTTTAGGGGTGTTCAATTGCTACCTGGATTGACATCTACAAACTTCCATAATTTGAAAGATTGTTGATTATGTATTTTTAGATGCTTTTGAATTTGATAGAGATAATGTAATTTCCTGATCTTCAACCCCTCCTCTTCGTTTCATTGGATTGTTAATTTCAAAGACCATTAACAAACATTTATTTAGTATGAAAGATGATTAACTGTTCTTGTTTGTATTGTTGGTGGTCTATAAAATCAATGACCTTTTTTTTTCTGATTTAGATTTATATTTTCTTATTAAATTAATTTCAAGTTCTACTCCATCATCTTATTTCACTCATGGACATAAACTAATTTTGGTGTTTCCTTTTAATGCTAGATGTTGAGCCACAATATTCAGGAGCAAGAATAGAGGGGGATGTTGTTACTTTGGATTTTGTGAAAAAAATGATTGAAGATTTCAAGAACCAGAAGTTCTTACATAAACGGTACTGAAGGAAAAAAAAATCATTGTATATCTGTTTCTTGACAATTGATTGAAGTGTCTTCTCTCTTGTCCTGCTTCAATTTTTTAGGTATGCATTCCAGATTGTATTGCAAACAAGAGAGACGTTGCAAGCTTTGCCTTCTCTTGTTGACATACATGTTCCTGATGGCAAACATTTTACTGTTTGTGGTGATGTGCATGGTCAGGTAATTGGTTTATTACAATTGTTGAATTGTTTATAACATTTTTTGGGTCACAGACGTGATTTTGAACTTAAAGGCAGATGAAGTTGATTGGTGACTTCGAAGTATGGTGACGCATATTGTTGCTTATATCTTCATGGTGCCTTCTGTGTCTTTTAGAAGAAACCCATTTGAAATAATGATTTTATCCCTTATGAGAAGCAACTGTGAAAACCTATCCTTTAAAATTCTGGCATTCATTTTTATCAATAATTGCCATTTGCCAATTTACAGCCTACAGGATCTACTGCACTCCTTTACAGGGCTTTTCCCATACATCTCTTACCAAAACCTTGGAAATGACATTAAAAACTAAAATTTATTAATATAATGCATTTGTAAACATCACAAAATAAAGAAAAACTATGAAAATAACTAAATGACCACTCCTACTATTGTGAAATAAAGCATCTTTCCTTCTAGTGGTTTGAGATGGGGCGAAAGAACACACTGGAGTTTGAAATTTAACAAGTCACTGCTTTACTAACTTATAAAATATCTTGATTTAATGTGTATGTCTGAATCGTACCTATTGTAGTGTTGGCACTTAGCACTAAAAAAGAAAGTAGGCTGTGCAAATGAGTAGGATGCTTGTGTGTAATTCTATGTTGGTAGTTTCTTCAATACAAAATAGACTCGTCTAAAGGAAGGAACTTAGAAAAAAGTGGCATTTGAGGAAAATAAATTAGTCCATTTTAAATTTGAAAAGCCAACCTCAACAATGCCTTGCATTGTGTTTCCCAAGTAACATGAACAGGAACAATCTTGCAATAAAAAGAAATTGACTCCCATAGAAGATCCTCCATCATTGTGCAGGGCATTTGTATTTTTGTATTTTTCTCTTTAATTTTTAACTTTGCAAATTCATTATTATTTGTTTTCCATCTTCTGCAGTACTATGATCTTCTGAATATTTTTGAGCTTAATGGGCTTCCTTCAGAAGAGAATCCGTATCTATTTAATGGTGACTTTGTGGATAGGGGATCCTTTTCATTGGAAGTTATCCTCACTTTGTTTGCATTTAAGTGCATGTCTCCATCAGGTAAACCCTAGATCTTCATCAGTAACTTTTATTATCCTTTATTTGAGACATTATGAATTTAGGATCCTTAATCAACTGTTTTGATACTTTTTAATAACTGTTCAAATCAAAAAGGCTTTTTTCTCTAACATTATAAGTCGAAATTCATTACAATTCCTTTTGAAATTGTGATGGGCTTTACTTGAATATTTTCTTCTTTCCCCACGTTATCTGGTTCCCTTGTTTGAGAGAATGTTATTCGTTTTTGTCTTAGCATATTGTAACTTGTTTTGTTGCCATGTGATTTTCAGCCATATATTTAGCCAGAGGAAATCATGAGAGCAAGAGCATGAACAAGATATATGGTTTTGAGGGTGAGGTGCGCTCGAAGTTGAATGAAACATTTGTTGAACTATTTGCAGAAGTATTCTGCTGTTTGCCTTTGGCTCATGTGATAAATGAGAAAGTTTTCGTAGTTCATGGGGGTCTTTTTAGTGTTGATGGGGTCAAACTCTCTGACATCCGATCAATTAATCGATTTTGTGAGCCTCCTGAAGAAGGTTAGATAAATCCTTTTTTGTTGTCTCTAATTGATCTCCCAGTTATCTGCACATATCTAAATCCCTCTGAACCTTCCACTCTTGCACTTCATAGACTAAACCCCTCTGGCTTTTTCACCTTAGTATTGTAGTTTTATTTACCTATGTTTGGTATGTGTAGGGTTGATGTGTGAATTGCTCTGGAGTGATCCACAACCTCTCCCTGGAAGGGGCCCAAGCAAGCGTGGTGTAGGCCTTTCTTTTGGTGCAGATGTTACAAAAAGGTTTTTGCAGGAAAATAATTTAGGTATATTTTGCATTAGTCTGATGTTTTATTAAAGTTTATTTGTTCTTTAATCAGTGGCTTCACATAAATTACCAATTTACAGATTTAGTTGTGCGATCTCACGAAGTAAAGGATGAGGGTTATGAGATTGAACATGATGGTAAACTCATAACTGTGTTTTCTGCTCCAAATTACTGTGACCAGGTAACACATCCCTTTTGCTACATTCTTTTCTATTATGGCATTTGCAGATTTGCTTATTTGATTGTCTTGGAAGATTTGAGAGGAGCGAAGGGGGGCTGGGGGAATGAGATTCATGGATCCCAACCCAACCCCATGTTATGGAAAGAGGTGTTTTGTTGTATTCATCATTTATATAGGCTCATCCCTCAGGTTGTGCTTTGTGTATGTAAACATATTATCGAGACAAGTTACAGGAGTGAGGCAATTAAGCATGTTGCCTGATTAACTAGGATGCTTTTCCCGCCACATCTAAGTGTGTAAATGAAAATAACATTTTACTGGCTTTCCTTGGGACATTTGTTGTTTGCATGGACAGTGTGCATGACATGCTTATATTAATATCTAATAATTTTTCCTTCTATGAAGTATATTTTGATGTGGTGCTAAAATCAACAAAATATTGATTTTTCATTGCATGCTGCAGATGGGTAACAAGGGTGCCTTTATTCGATTTGAAGCGCCTGATTTGAAACCTAACATTGTCACATTCTCAGCGGTGGTTAGTATCTTTTATGTTTGGAGTATGCTATGTATATCATGTTGTCATCCTCAAAATAAAAAAATAAAAAACCAATATGTTCTTTATTGGTTTCATTTAACAAATATTCCGGTGCATTATGACCGTGCATATCGTTCAACCTGTATTGTTATATGGGGTTGACATACTTTCCTTGTGTCTGGTTTACTTTGTTGAATATGCAGCCACACCCTGATGTCAAACCTATGGCTTATGCAAACAACTTCCTCCGGATGTTCTCATAATGTATACAGCTGACTAGAAGAAGCCTAGAACTGCCAATGGCTTATGCTGTTTTGCAATGACTGTGTTATGCCCTAAGGGCAAGTTTAAGGTGGTGGCTAGCGAAGATTTAGTACATGTTGATCACTGTTATGTATAATATTTTTGGTTTTTAACATTTTATTAAAATTCATTTTTTCTCCCCCTAATGTTACCCCTTTTGCTTGTGCCTTTTGTCATTCGGCGAACAAGTGTCTGGAAAATTTGCATCTTCATTAGCCTTGTGAAACTCTAGTGATAATGTTTACTTAAAACTGGTTACATGAATCACTGCTTAGATGGATGGATGCAAGACCATATACTTTGTGTTTCTGCTAGTGTCTAGCCGTTGAATTGAATGAGATATTTGTTTAAAAAATTGTTGGTTGTTTGTTTTATTTGAAATAATTATGTTTATTAATCAAATATTATATTATATATCTCCAAATTTGAGGATTCAAACACCTTATTTTGAGGAATCAAATATTAAGGTATCTTTTAGATTTATTCTTAAAACCTATTGATACTAATTAAAGTTGTACAACATATATATAAGATATAAGTTGTATTTCGAGAATTGAGACATGTGATGTGAGAACATTCCTCTTCACCTCTTCATACATGCTTGCTAGAACAAATGAGCCTACTAGAATAGGCAACAATCAATGAGTTATAGGTTCTAAGGTTATGTTAGATTTCAATTTAAAATTAATTGATACTAAGTAAAGTTATTCATTAGATACATAAGTTGTATCTTGAGAATTGAGACTGATGTAAGATTTTCTAATAGTATTTGAATATAAAATTTTAGATAGAAAATTTAGTTATCTAGGCATAAAACTTTTTTTTTTTTTAATGTAAACTTTGGTTGAATCATATGTATTTGGAATGATTGAGTGAAAGTAAATTTGAATTGTATTTTACTTCTAAAGAAACTCAAAATGTTGTATGTCCAATGTGAAGGCAATTTCAGCAAAGAAGGTGAATAAAGTTGGAAGATTTGGGGACTTTCAACCAAAGTGCAATCCAACAATGTAATACATGTTTTGCTTTCTGGTGAATTAAGCTTGAATGGATGCTTGTAAAAGACATCTTCTTGTTACTTTTTAATGAACGAAATAGAATTCCAAATATGTTAGTAAGTTTATGATGAAATCGATGAGCTTTAGGGTTGAACCTAAATTAGTGACTCTCAGGAGGTGTACAAACCTAGGTTCAATTAATGTTAAGAATAATGTTTTCTACACCAGCGCTTTTTCCAATACACCCAACATACACATTGTAATACCGATCCCTTCTCATAATTCGTTCTGTATGAATCTTACAGATTTGCAATCCATAGGATTCGCAATACGTACGAGTAAAATTTTTTAAAATGATTTTCAAAATAATGACCCAAGCATATGTCAAACCTATGACCTTCTCATTACAAACACGATGCTCTAACCAACTTAGCTACAAGACTATTCATGTTAAAAGCTAATTAATGTTGTTATATATAACATTACAAATTTTAATGCATATTTAATACACATAAATTTACATAATAATTTTATAACAATTAATTTTTATCTAATAATATATATTTTTAGTACATAAATTTTTAAAGTATATGAACCTAATATTTTTTATTCAAATTTATGATTTTTAATTAAATCATGATTTTTATTTTAAATTTATTGTTATAAAATATGCATTATTAGATAAAAAAAATATTATTAGATAAAATCATGGTTTAATTATAAAAATATTTGTTATTACCTTTTGGCCAACTCGTTTAACCCAAGGAAAAAAGTGGATCGGGCTTAGAATTGAAACCCACAATGACAAAACGGGTTGGGCCAATTCGGCCCACAAAAATGCTGGCCAAAATCGGGCCTTGGTCGGGCCAGCCCACCGGGCCAGCAGCCCACAATCCTAATCACAAATTACAAGCTCGCTGTGAGTGATACATTTATACACTTTAGGCTTTACTCTTTAGTGAATAAAAATAATAAAAAAATTAGATAGATATTATATTGTATTGTGTGGCTGAGGGAAAGAGAGAATGACTGAGTGAGATTGATTGAGGGAAAGTTGAGTGAGACTCGTCACTCGTGAGAGACTGAGAGTGTGAGGTCGAGCTTCCGTTCCGGCGTCCGAGCTTCTTCCAGCCTGGTAGCGGCGTAGTGCGTGGGTCCGAGCTTCACGAACCATAGAGGAATTGTGAAAAGTTGGGACTTGGAGGAGTGGTGGAGGAAGTGAGAAGCACATTCACGGTTCACTTGTTCAGGTATCATGGTTCTTTGAAAATGGCATTTATAGTCATGCACATCAGCACATGCCCTTGCTTTTTAATTACCCCATTATGCTGATTGCTGAGACCGTGCGTCCCTACTCTCTGGCCCTGCGTGCTGCATCCCTTGTATGAAGAGAGAGAAAGATAAAAGTTAATTTAATAATATAGGCATTGCATGAGAATTTTTTGGTCAATTGAATCACCGTTGCTGCACAAATACAACAATTAAAGAGGTCTAGATATTTTTAATGGGAAATTTCACTGCATTACATAGGTATTCCTTTTTCTTTTATCTATAAAACTAACCGTGAGGAATCTTGTATGTTATATATAATATAGATATTTTTATTTTATTTGAAAGTGATTTGAAAGTTAAAGTGGGTAACTTGCATAATTGCATTCCAAAATTGTGCTTCTTAGAAAAGATTTTCCCATTATATGACAACCAATGACTTAGTGAGAGAAATATGGGTGTCACAAAGATAAACTGACTATTGTAGTGTTGTGTTGGTTTCACTTTGTTCGTGACTTCATTTACATAATATTCAAATTGCTCTTCAATACTGTTGTAGCCTTTTTGTTGAATTTCACTCTACTCCATTTTGTGTTTGTTGTTTTAAATTGATTTTCTGCCGTGCCTTTCTTTGAGTGATTAAATAGTTGTTCAAGTTTTAATATAGAGTCTGAGACTGTGAATGAGCATGAACATGTTGAAAATTCTAAAGTACCTATTGAATCATCTCAAGCCGATGAACTAACCAAAAACAAGAAGAAAAGGAAAGCAACAAGTTCAGATTGTTGGAATTTTTTCAATAAGATAGGAGTGGGTGATGATGGGATAGAAAGAGCAGAGTGTAAGGCTTGTAAAACAAAGTATAAAATTGGGGGTAATGCATATGAGACATCTCACTTAAATCGTCATATCTCAAAGTGTAAGGGAATTAAATTTGAAGATGTTGGTCAAATGATGGTAGATTTACAAGGAAAATTGAAGACTCCAAAGTCAGATCAAATGGTGTCACGTGAGATGTGTGTTGCTGCAATCATTGAGCATGATTTGCCATTTAACTTTGTTGAGTATAAAAAGATTAGAAGTTAGATTAGGTATTTGAACCCTGATGCACACCCTATTTCTAGGAATACTATAAAATCTCATGTCCTAACCATTTACAAGAGAGAGAAGGAGAAGCTAAAAAAGATGATGGCTAACATTCCAAATAGAATATGTCTAACTTCTGATTTATGGACATCTTGTACCTCTGAGGGTTACATATGTTTAACTGCTCATTTTGTTGATGATAATTGGAAATTAAATAGTAAAATTCTTAATTTTTGTCATATGCCTCCTCCTCGCACTGGATTTGACTTGGCTTCAAGGATTTTTCAATTTTTGAAGGATTGGAAAATAGAGCAAAAGGTTTTCTCTCTCACTTTAGATAATGCATCCACTAATGATAACATGCAAGACATTTTGAAAAATGATCTTGGAACAAGTGGTTGGTTATTATGTGATGGAGAGTTTTTTCATATTCGTTGTTGTGCACATATTTTGAATCTTATTGTTCAACAAGGATTAAAAGTTGCTAGTGATGCCTTACATAAAATTAGAGAGTGTGAAATATGTGAAGGGATTGGAGGGTAGGATGAGAAAGTTTAAAGAATGTATTCAACAGCTTGGTCTTGAATCTGATGGTAGTGGGAAGCAATTGTGTCTAGATGTTTCCACTAGATGAAATTCCACTTACATGATGCTAGTGAGTGCTCTCAAATATAAACGGGCTTTTGGAAATTTTCAATCAAAAGATCCTAATTACAAGTGGTGTCCTTCAATAGATGAGTGGGAAAGAGGAGAACAAATTTGTGAGTTCTTGTTGCCATTCTTTGATACTACAAATTTGATTTCAGGCACTTCCTATCCTACTTCCAACCTATATTTCTTGCAAGTTTGGAAGATTCAGCATGTACTTACTGAGAGTTTGCAAAGCGAAGATGAGGTTATAAGGAGTATGGGGGAAATGATGATGACGAAGTATGACAAATACTGGGACGAGTATAGCACCATTCTTGCATTTGGAGCAGTTCTTGACCCACGTATTAAGTTTACTTCATTGACTTATTGTTACTTAACAATTGAGGAATCTACTTGTGAGGAAAAGATCCAAAATGTGCGAAGAAAGTTATACATGCTCTTTGAGAGGTATTCAAACCCAGGAAACACTAATAATGATGCCTCTTTGAGCAATCTTCGCCCAAGACCCCGGACTACTTCTTCAAGCATGTCAAAGGAACTCAAGGGAATAAATCAAAGAATGTTTGGTGTAAGTACATGCTTATACAATTAGTATTATTATGTTATTATGTAAGTATTTACTTTTTTGTGTTGTGTACTTTGTTGATTTTATTTTATTTTTTTGTGTTCAACTTGTCATATGTAATAGGAATTGAAAATGCATAATAGTCAACTTGCTTCTAAAGTTGGAAAGTCACAACTTGATGTTTATCTGGATGAGCCAAACTTAGATTTTGTGTACTATGAAGAGTTGGATGTCTTGCAATGGTGGAGGGATAATTATAATCACTTTCCAGAATTATCCATAATGGCACGTGATGTGTTGAGTATTCCTATTACTACAGTGGCTTCTGAATCTGCTTTTAGCATTGGATCACATGTTATAAACAAGTATAAAAATAGTCTATTGTCAGAAAATGTCGAAGCCTTGATTTGTTCATGTAGTTGGCTACATGGTTTTGTTGAGAATGGTAGTTTCTTTAAATTCATTATTTTACAATTTAAATTGCTAATTACTTTTCTTTTAAATCATCATTATTCATTAGCTAATTTTATTTTTGTATTTTTGGATTATAATTTGTAGCTGAAGATGGTGACGATGACTTTTGTGCTTTAAATATATTATAGATCCAACTGTATCCAAGGGATCAAATACAATAGCTTTTGAAGATGCTTAGATGCAATTACTCCTTCAATTAAATCATTTTGCATTTTGAAAGTTGTAATGTTTTGAACTTGGTTTTAGCAAATTTTAAATTTAATGTATGAAACTATGGATGTTGCTTTGCTAACTTTAATTTAATGTATTAATCTAGTATCAAACTATCAGTAACATGTAATTTCCCATGGATTCTAGGTTGATTTTTGCATATATCTTTCACATTTTAATTTTGTTTAATTGTTCTTGTCTTCTTAGAAGTTCAATAAATCTTGCAGGACTTGTTTGATTATGTTGCTTCTGGCTTCTCAAGTTCTCGTCATTTCATGTGAGGTAAAGTATTAAAATACATGATTTTATCATTAATTTTTGTCCTTTTTTTTATATATTTTTTATATGGGCTGGCCTGCTGGCCCACTAACCCACCTTTAAATGGGACGAGCTAACATTTTTAGTTCACTTTGCAAAAGTGGGCCAGCCCGGCCCGACCCGCATCTGTGGTGGGCTTGGGCCAGCCCGACCCGTTTTTAGTGGGCTGGCCCACTTTGCCACTCCTAATTACCGGTTTTCACCTATCGTAGGGGACTAGATAGGTTGATCATGGAGGATGTTTGCTGGACTCCATATGGCGATCACCATGCGCATAGAGAGTTTGACATAATTGCCCTATTCTCTGGGCATATTCGATGTGGGTCGGTTATTGTTCGATTTTTACTAGAGAGGGTGCTAAGGCAGTTTGGCTTTGTTCAAGTAATTCCACAAAGCCAAATCACTGAATCGCCATCCACGAAGGAGGTCGATGAAAGATGGATATAGTTTTCACATCACCTAGCATCGACCACAGAAGATGTTACTTATCCCAGTCAATCAGTGGTTGGGTATCTGTATTGGTTTTTTGGTGTGTTGCATCCTCTTATGACTCCCCCACAGATTGGTGATCCTGTTAGATACCTTCGACTGAGCGTCATTTTGTATCAGATCATCCACATCCTCATACTGATGACCGAGCACCGATTCCAACTTCATCTTAGGAGCCTCGACATGTTGTGGTATGAAACTATTGTCGAACCAATTGTTTTCAATTGTATATAAATAAATTTATTAACATGTGTGTTGTCCCAATAATTAAAATCATTTTTTAAAAACTATTTAATAATTTTTTAAATATTATTTATGTCGTACAGATTTGTTAACCCATATGGATTATATGAATTATGAAATCCGTTTGCTTCTTACGGATTGACTAATTTGTAAGAAGTATACGGATTGATTAATCCGTATAGGTTGTACGGATTACTCAATTTGTATGTTTCATACAGATTGTATGAAATATATGAATTGCATAATCCGTATAATCTATACGGATTACGTAATCCACAAATTATACAAAACTTACCTTAGCCCTCGACTACCACAACACCACCACCAGAACACGCTCCGACGAACCCAACAACGATAACAACTTCCACGACTAGCCAAAACTACCCACTCAAACAACAAAAGCATCAAAACTGGGAAAACCACCAAAAACCAAACTTCAAACAACATAAAAACCGAACGCGAATTGCACCATGGCCTTGCTTCCAACTATTTATAACAAGGAAGGGTATTTTTACCATTTTTATTTTTGGAATGGTGTATTAAACTTTTGAATGATGTATAAAGATAATCCCCTATTTAAATTGTGGTTTTTTAGTTGGTCTCATTTAACTCGTGAGTATAACAGGCTTGACCATGGTAGTCCATCAGCTTTTTACGCCTTAATTAAAAAAAATGTAATTTCACTAGTTTAGTAAACGTAAAATAAAAATAAGACTAGACTAATAAAAGAATCGTGTGTGGCCATTGCAAAGCATCATTAGCAAAACAATGCATGTTGCTCAATGGCAATCCGCAACTCCTTTTCAGCATGTGTTCCCTGCACCCAAACATATAGTTGCTAAATACTTTGCGCAATTGGACTGTAAAATAATAACAAAAGGGTTTTTACTTTGATTTTTAGTCAATTTTTAATTTGATTTTTTTATAGATAATTGTCTTTAATAAGTTTGGCAAAATGGGTTATGTTTTTTAGTTTTTGTAGATGCGGGCCGGTCTGTTTAACTTGCAGGTTAAATGGTAGAGTAAAGCTTCCTACATCAACCTTTTTTTAAATACATCCAGCATGAATGAACAGTGTAAATACAATACTTTAACCAATTAAACAACTAGATCATTCATACTAAAAATTAATTAATACTGCTATATATAACATTACAAATTTTAATGTATATTTAATACACATAAATTTACATAATAATTTTTATAATAATTATTTTTTATCTAATAATTTTTTTACATATATAAATTTCTAAAATATATGAACCTATAATTTTATAATTTTATAAGATTAAAATTTCTAATATATATAAACCTAATATTTTTTATTCAAACTTATGAATTTCAATTAAACCATAATTTTTATTTTAAATTTATTATTCTAAAAATGCATATATTAAACCTTTAAATTGTGGGCTTTGCGAACAGGTTTTGTTGGTTCCAAGTTTTGCGGCTGTTGACTTAAACGGGCAGGCTTACTTGTATTCCATATACCTAACTCTAGGTTTAAGTCTCATGTATATTTCATCCCATGTTCTTCAATCTCAAATATCACAACAAGTGACAACGTGTGTAACTGCTGCACCAAGGAAGATTGCACATTATGGAGGAAGCTATTAATCTAAATAATGCTGCAAGAACAAATCTTCTTACCCAACAATTGAAAGGTTATTTTGGATTATAAATACAGAAAAAGTAAAAGGAGTACACGAGCAATAAGAGGTACCTATAGCAATTTTCGAATCAGAATCATAGCCCAAATCATGGGGATGAGCTACATACACCATTACTTTTTCTTATACACCATTCATGAACAGTGCGTTTCCAAAATTACCCTTCGCTTTTTTAGCGCTTTTATACACGGATCCGTATTATTCATACTTACGGATCAGCGGATCCATAAAATTCTTACGTATTCGTCAATCCGTAAGAATTTTTTTTTTTACATGTACGGATTGGGCAATCCGTAAAAGCCCAATCCGTAAGATTTTTTTTTTTTTTTTGAAAGTTAAAATATATTTTCGAAAATAATGGTGTATGCAGGTATCGAACTTGTGACCTTTAAGTTATTAATACGATGCTCTAACCAACTGAGCTAATAGACCAATTATGTTAAAAATTAATCGATATTGATATATATATATATATCACTAAATTTATTTAATTTAAAATAATTTATTATGTTAAAAATATATGTGTATTAAATATACATTGAAAAATTTAGTGTTATATGTAAAATTTAACATATATTTTTTAAATATGTTTTTTATTTCTACACTTTTTGTAAATTTCACTTTTAATTCTTAAACAATTTTTTTTAATGTTTTTTAT
>PYAF01004035.1:336985-372189 GCA_007407185.1 Glycine tomentella | reverse complement strand
TTTTTTTTTTTTTTTTTTTTTTTTTTTTTTTTTAAAAAAAAAGAAAACTGTTTTTCATGGACTTAGCAGCTATTACACTTTTAGTGATCATTATATCAAATTCTTGCTATTTTAGGCATGACTCTACCGGCCTTAAAGTTAAAAGAGAAATGTTTCGAATCTGTTGGATGACTAGGCAATAGCCTCCTTTCAAGCTCTTGTGCTTTTGAGCAGAGCAATAGATGATGATCTGTTGACTTCCTGCCGGTTGTAATCTTTTGCTTGTCTTATGTCATTAATTGCATTAGTATTGTGTTTTGTCATATATTATCGCTAACTGCATTCATATTCTGTTTTGTCGTAAATCACTAATTGTGTTAGTATGGTGTTTTGTCATATATTATCGCTAACTGCATTCATATTCTGTTTTGTCATAAATCACTAATTGTGTTAGTATTGTGTTTTGTCGTATATTATGACTAATTGCATTCATATTCTGTTTTTTCTGTATATCACTAACTGCGATAATGTTCTGTTGTGTCAGATTTCAGCGTGTCAGATTTCAGCTGTGGCAATTTTTTCCAAAAATGCTTTTCATACAAGGAAAGAGAATTTTGTAACTCAATGCAGCAAGAATAGATGGCAGTCAAAGTTGAGGCTTATCCATTACTTGCTTTAGATAAGAGGAAGGATCAATCCCTAAAATCTGCTATATAAATCCTTCATTTCCTGGTAAAGAAAGTTCATATATATTTATATTTGTAATTCCATTCCTTAATTGAGTCAATAGATGCTGACATCTGTCAAATTTCATTCTCGGACATCCTTCTGATTATTCCAGTTCCACAGTAAATTATTGGCATATGTAATGTGTTTGAAGTTTTGTAGGCTTTATGCCTTTGATGCATTGACAAGTTTTTACCTTCTTTGTTCTTTTTGTTTCCAAGAGTTTGCATTTTTCTCAGACATTGCATTCCTCTCTTTATATATTGGTAAACTTCTTTTATTAAACAGATTAAGAAAACTTTGAAGATCAAGTTTCTTATTTCACTTGTTTTTTGAATGTTTTGGTTGTCAGTCATAGTAATGGAAGTGAGAGCAGTGGACCCTTATACAACTAATCCAGGTCCAATTGATGGTTCGGTTCTGTATGACCAAGACAAGCATGTCTCCACTGCAGTTTGGGATGGACAGGTGCTGTTTTCTAGCTGAGAAGCCTTTCTGCTTCATATTTTAATTCATTTCTTTTCTGAAAGTCTTGTCTATATCTTAATTATTTGTATAACTGTTCTCTCATTAATGCATTAACAGGAGCGTGGTGCCCTTAGATGTCATGAACATACTTCAAAGCTTGATCAGTGGACACTTACTCATAAACAGATTGCATTGGTAGACAACGCTGGATTTGGATACTTAAGGTCAATTCCAGCCATTAGTCTAGATAATCCACTTATCTCAGCTCTAGTTGAAAGGTGGAGAAGAGAAACAAACACGTTTCACTTGAATGTTGGTGAAATGACAGTAACCCTTAAAGATGTTGCACTCTTGCTTGGGCTGGCAATTGATGGAGAACCTGTAATTGGTATTACCTATACTGCATGTGGTTCAGTGTGTGAAAAGTATCTTGGTAGATCACCAGAATCTGGTTACACAAGTGGCGGAATGGTGAAGCTAAGTTGGTTGAAAGAGTACTTTTCTCGCTGTCCTGAAGATGCTCCAATTGAAGTGATTGAGCAACATACTCGTGCTTATCTTCTTTATCTTGTAGGTAGCACCATATTCTCCACAACTACAGGGAACAAAGTCCCTGTAATGTATTTGCCATTATTTGAGAATTTTGATAGATGTGGGCAATATGCCTGGGGTGCTGCAGCATTGGCATTCTTGTATAGAGCACTGGGTAATGCCTCACTAAAAACTCAAAGTACCATTAGTGGCTGTTTAACACTACTTCAGGTAATTTATTTAAGTGTGTTTCTCTTCTTTGTAACTCCTCTTGACTCTTCATTTTCTTTCAAACTGCAGTTTTTTTTTTCTTATAAGTGTTGATTTAATTGGTTATTATGTATTTGCAGTGTTGGAGTTACTTTCACCTAAATATTGGACGACCAAAGCTCAATCTTGAGCTGATGCATGATCGATTTCCCTTTGTGCTTAGATGGAAAGGAAAACAAAGTGGCCCTACTGCAAATCGTGATGTAGTTTTCTATCGGAAGGCTCTGGATTCCCTAAAACCATGTGATGTAAGTCTTATTTTCATTTGTATGTTTAATACTGATCTGGCAATTTTCTGGTTACTTTAAATGTAGAATCTAGTTGAACCGGTGTAAATGTACAGGTGGAGTGGCTACCATACCGAAACATGGACAGCATGGTAATTCCAGAACATATTAAAAGCACTTTAATTCTTGGGAGGTCAAAGACAATGTTGATTTGCTTTGATAAGGCAGAAAGACATCTTCCAAATCGATGCTTAAGGCAATATGGCATGCTTCAATCAATTCCGGATGACGTGGAGCGTTGGGAGAGGAAGAGTAGAGGAGTTGACGGTGGCGTTGATTTGTCTGGGAAAATGGAATCCGAGCTTAATGAATGGATGGACCGTCAGGGGAGTATTGTTGATGGGGATGAGGGTGTAGATGAAAGTGAGTACATGGAGTGGTATTTGAGAATCACTCGTAAGTTCATCGGGAGGCCTATTTCTCTGTCGTCCGAGTTTCAGAGAACGGTAAGGATATGTTTCATGAATTTGGTTTTATATCTTATAGTGATTATAGATTAAGTTTGAAATGCTTTTTTAAAGAAAATAAACAAATCTTTGCAGAATGCTGGTCTGAGGGATATTGCACACATAGCGGATACCTTTTCAACAAAAGGGCTAGATCCACAACAAATTGAATCAATATCGAGGATAAGATATATTGCACATGAATGTCTGAGAGACCAATTTGGTGGTCCAGTCATGGCGTCAGGAAGCCCCCAAGTTGAACTAGGGAAAAGGGTCAGAGGAAAGGAGAGGGTTAGAAGAAAAGGAGGAACAGGTAAACGACTGCGAAAGGATGGTGTGGTTCAATATAATGCCGTTAGTGAGGATGAACAAGCCCAGTACTATGGCACTGCTATTGAGGTTGGGCAATTACATCTAAGTCATATTGAAAGAGAGCTGAATCATGCACAATTATGTACTGCAGACAATGAAGTCAGTGTTGTCCAGTTGATTCATGCAAATGCTGATGGTGAGAATATGCAGCTCTGTGATCCACACATTGAGGTTGATGAATCAGATCTAGGCTATGCAGCAGGTGAAGAAAATAATGAGGACCCAGATGATGTGGCTGCTGAATTTAGCCATGAAGAACTAAAGCACAGAGTTGGTGAAGAAATAAAGCAAGAGCTTAACCATGTGACTGGAGAGGAAGAGGAACTGAATGCAGCCAATGAGATTCACTTTGTGCAACCTTCAGACCTTTGTGATGTTAGTCACGATATTAATTCAACGCTTGCAGATGCTGCTGCTGAGGTCAATCACTTGCAACTTGGTGACTCTGGTGTTATCAATCCACAACAAAGCAGTCCAACTGACAATCTTGTTAATTCTCAGCTTTCTCACATTAACCCTGAAAGTGAACTTCCTTCTGCTAAAGGAGCAATGGAAGTGTCTCAACATTCTGCTATTGAAACTCGTGAGGATATTTCACAGAATGGTGATTGTAGTGTTGCTGTATAGGGTGGATACCTTACAATATTGTAGAGAAGCTAATTTTTTTAGGCTGACTCAATTTAAAGGTGTGATCGGTGTATAATTATATTCATTTTTTGATGCATAGCTTGCAGCTTCTTCTATGCTTGTGAATTAAGGTGCATGACATGTAACTTAATCGCTCAGGCATCACTAATACCATACAAGAAGTCTTGAACAACATATGACCATGCATCTAAGAGTGGATATATCGTAATTTTATACTTGATGTTAATCTCAACTATAGTTTAGTGCCATGGGAAGATGGGAAGATGGGATTTAGTGTGATTATGCAGTATCACATTCCCTGGTTCCTCTGGAAATGGGTATAAATGGGAATTCAAAGTCACTGATGCATTTTTTGGAGTTTCTATAGTGAAGGACAGAATAAGAATTAGCAAGATTGTCTTCCAAAATCTTTCAGGTTTTAAAAGGGTAAAATATGTTTTTAATATTCTTTTTTTTTGGTTTTAGTCATGCAAAGATTATTTATTATTATTTTAGTTCTTGTAATATTTTTTTTGTTTTAATCTTTTCTGTCAAGTAACGAAATTAACTGATAACAGAATTAATCTTGTAACTTTTTCTTCATCAACGAGTTGACAGTAAGGATTAAACAATTTTTTCTATAAGGAGTAAAACAAAAAAATCCTTAGAGAACTATAGCAAGACAAAGGTCATGCTTAACCATTAAGTTAAGTGATCCATTTTGCACTATGTTTTAATACCCTTCCGATTTATTAGTATAATATTGAATTATCAAGATTTGTTTCCTGTAAGAATTTGTAACAGTTTAAAGTCATTTTAGTTTTTGAATTCTTTTTAGATGACATTGATTGATATTACTCCTTGGCACAAGCCCACAGAGACATGGAGCGTTCAAAACAAAAGTCTAGAATTTGTTGAATCCTAAGCCAAGTTAAAACTCGAGGCCATGGTTCTTGAATACCCATAGAACTTACACTTTTAACGGTGAGGAAGTTCCATCTTCAGAAATCGATCGCGAAAAAGAGCATACTGTCGTTTGTTGTCGTTGCGTTGTTGGCGACTTCAAGTTTAATAAATAGGTCACAAGTGTCAATTTGTTTTTGGATTTGGCAAATGGAATGTGATTTCCAAAAAGTGAGTTCAACAGTTGAAATTAAGTGTGACATGAAATTCCAAGCACATGGATAGTATATTTTTTGAGAAGTGATAAATGTACACAGGTTTTGGGGTGTATGGGTGAAAATAAGAGATTAAGAGAAAAATAAAGGAATAGAGAGAAAATAATTGATATGGCAAATGGTATATAGAAAATGAATAGAAATAGAGAGAAAACTTAAATGAAAGTGAAATGGAAGAAAAAGTAAATAAAATGTTTAGTTTTTTCCCCCTCCAAATTGTTTGCTTCATTTTGACTCTTCATTCAATATTAACGTAGTTGGAGTCATAGTTATGAAAATCGGCCTGGTCATTGACCCGGTCGAGATAGTGGGTCAGTGGTCCAACCGATGGGTCAGTAATTGGCTCGATTTGACCCAATCTATATTAAAAAATTCAAAATTATATTATATATACATATATAACTAACATTATTTGATTAAGAGAAATTCATCCATAATTTAATACTCAAAAATTAAAATTAATAATTGAAGTATTAAAGTTGATAACACAAGTAAAGTGTATTAATAATAAAAACAGTGTAAATAGCAATTATCTAAATCAAAACAGCAAAATGGAAACTGCATAAAGCAAAAAAGGAAGTTCAAAAAGCAAAATTATATTATATATTTAAAAATATAAAATGGAAACTGTAGAAAGTAATAAAAGGGTACAAAAAGCAACAATCAGGCCAAAATTTAAAAAAAAAAACCCTAATTCTATACATTCTTTTCTAATTTTCTTGCGCAACTTCTATTCTTTTCTTCATTCCGACACTTCTCTATTCTTCTCTTCATTTCAACGCTTCTCTATTCTTCTCTTCATTCAACGCAATTTCTCTTTCTTCCTGTTGCGGCTGGCTTCTCTTCCTTCCTGTGCGTCCTTCAAGCTTCCTATGCGTCCTTCAAGTTTCTTCTTGAGACTGATTTTTTCTTTAATTTTTTCATTATTATGTATTTTCATTTGAAGCAACAACCTTACTGCGGTGAGCGTGAGTGCTTGAGCGATGAGCGTGAAGCTGTGAACGAATGAAGATGAAGAACAAGAAGTGAAAGTTGATTTCATTTAGGAAAAATGCTTTTTTTTTTTCAGCACTGACCCGGTCTAGGTCCTAAAAACCGGCCGGGTTGCCGAGTCTTCCAAAAATCGGCCGATTTTCTTCGGGCCAAACCGGGTCACATGCATGACCGGTTGATTAACCAACCCGGCCCGGTTGATGCCACGGTTCCCGGTTCAACCGATCAAATCGTCCGGTTCGAACTAGTTTTAATAACACTGGTTGGAGTAGTTCTTGATGGAATTGATTGAAAAATACGAAAGATAGATTTTTCATTTACTAAACATTTTTTTGGTTAATGTTTTAGAGGTTCGAATGGAATCTGAACTTTCTTGGTCTATTTCGTTATAGTTTGTGACTTACATAAGATTGAGTTGTTTTAGGTTGGGTAAATTTTTTTTTTTAACCTTTAGAAAATTGCAAAAATTAGTGAAGGAAAATATTGAAAAAAAAAAGAATTTCTAAAAGCCTAAAACTAAAATTTGGAAACTATTTTTCTATTTCTAAAAGTGAGTTAGAATAATTTAAAAATCATTTTAAAAACAATTTAAACCCCCTTATCCAAATAGGTTTTCTTTTCAACGAAATAGTGAAAACTCAGCCACACAAACAATGTGGTCTTAGTGAATCCTTTGATACTTTTTTCTTTCTTTCTTCAATAATAGATCTTGACCAATGAAATGAAAATAATTAAGATATAATTGAGTTTAATAAATCAATTGAAGTTAAGTTTCATATATTTACATGTATAAGTTTTAAATTTGATTAATTTAAATGAGCTAAGTTTGAGGATAATGTCTTTTATTAACGTAATTTCAAGCTTCATGTGATTGACTTGACTTAACTTGAACTCCTAATTATAACATACATGTTAGGTATAAAGTGATCTAACCTTATGATTTTAACGAGAACAAACAAACGATTAACAAATAAGTGATATTATACATGCAAATGTTTTGATCCAAGTGCACAAAATCAAATTGATGTATCAATGGACCAAGAAGTTTATATGTTTCATTCTATCAGTACATCACCCTATGTGATGACTTCCAAGACATAAATGCTTGGATTGGATCATTTCCGGATTGCAAACTTCAAGACTCCATGAAATTGTGGTTGAAAACCCAAATAGAAAAATGGAGAAGATTAAGGAATGATTAGGAATGACGCCACGATCCACAAACGGGACGATAAGTCGTAGGAGGATTCGCCACAAAGGAAACTTCCTTGATAAGAATCGATTTGGTTTCAATCAAGAACCAACAAGAGGCTAAGCTCTCAATTCAAGCAAAAGCTTAATTTCTATTAATCAAAGTTAACCAAAAATAGCAAAGTCTGAGTATTTATATGGCCAGGCCTCTAATTAAACACCTAAAAACATAAGGTCAGGCTTATTTGCAGAAATATCGAAGCCCAATACAAAAATAACAAAAAATATATAGAAGCACTACGATTTTAACTGAAATAATCAATTAATACGACCTGTAATCGATTAAAACAGAAACGTTGTAATCGATTAAAACAGACAGACAAATAGACATCACTAGCTTGTGTAATCGATTACAGAAACTTTGTAATAAATTAAAATAGACAACACTTGCTTATTCCAGTAGACAAGACTTTTGATGTGATCTTGAAAGGCTTGGGTTCTAGCTCTTGTCATGGGTCCTTCAAAGCTCACCAAAGGAAGTGCTTCAAGCTCTCCTTCTAGACCTTTGGCTTGGAATGGACCTCCATCATCATCCCCTCCTTCTTGAAAAGAATCTGTCCACGAATTTGCATTCAAAACACCTACATCACAAGAAGAAAGATCAGCGACATTAAAACTAGAACTCACCCCATACTCACTTGGCAAGCAGTCTTGTAGGCATTGTCATTAATCATCTCAAGGATGTTGAAAGGACCAACACCCATAGGTTGGAGTTTAGATATCCTTGGAAAAGGAACCTATCCGTCCTTATACGTAGCTAAACCCAATCTTCGAGATCAAATACCAATGTTTTTCTCCCCTTGTTGGTAAGTCGTGCAAATAGCTTCATCTTCCACTCAAATTGATTTCACACCTTTCCATGGAGATTCCTAACAAAAGTAGCTCTAAAGAGCCCATGCATAATCAAAATAGAAGAATCATTAGGTAAGGAGATTAAATTAATAGGGAATAATGTGTTAAAACCATAAAATACTTCAAAAGGATAAAAGTAAATGGTAGATTTGGTTACCTTATCATCAAGTGCAGGATTAGGATGTTGATGCCTCATGGTGATGTTGTTGGTCTCTTCCGAACTAGGCATATAGGCAGCCCTATTAGGAAGTGAAGCTCCTGAAACAAGAACAAATTGATTCTCACTTCCTTTTAAAGGAGGCAAGCCGTGGGGTATATCTTGTGAAAGGACGTCCTCAAACTCTTTGACAAGTGTATCAAAACCTTGAGGCAACTCAAGGGCACTAGAAGACAAGCACATATAATTTGGCATGAGTAAATACGTTTGTTGTCTAGCTAGCATCACTCTTTTGAACTCCTTAGGTTTGATGAACAAACCCGATTTCTATCACCAATTGTTTTTCACTCTTTTTTTCTATTTTGTTTTGTTCTTTCTTTTCACTCTTTTTGCCATATTTTTTTTTGGCTTTTCTTTCTTGAAGGACTCTTTTATTCTTTGATTTTCTTTTCTTTTTCTCTTTTCAATCTCATTTTTATTTGATCCTCACACACCTCATTTGGAGACAAAGGTGAGAGAACTGCCTTTTTACCTTTATGCAAGAAAGAGTAGCGATTGGTGACCTCATTGTGTACAACATCTCTATCATATTGCCAAGGTATAACAAGCAACACATGGCTAGCTTTCATAGGAACCATATCACAAAACACTTCATCAACATATTTTCCAATGGAGAATGTAAGCAACACTTGATTATCCACAACCAACTCACCATTGTTACTCAACCATTGCAATTTATAAGGTTTAGGGTGAGGGGTAGTTTTTAAACCAAGCATCTCCGCTAATCTAATGCTTGCAACATTTGTGCAACTTCCTCTATCAATGATTAATGAACAAACATTTCCACTCACTAAGCATCTAGAATGAAAAATGTTTTCTCTTTATGTATCATTTCTATCTTTGCACAAGCTTTCCATAGTCGTCTTACCATCAAAAGATCACCCTCTTCCAGTTGAAGAAAACAATCATCCTCAACTTCACTAGAGGAACTATGAGAACTCCTAGATGACTCACTATCCACCTCTCCATTTTCCAACATAATCATGACCCTTTTGTTAGGGCATTGGAATGCAATATGACCCTTACCCCAAACACTTAAAGTATTTAATTGAACTAGATTTATTGGAAGGGGAATGAGGAGGAGAAGTAGAATTACCTCTTGAAGACTTCCGTTTAATATGGTGGGAAGAAAAACCCTCATTCTTGGAACTGTCCTTATCCTTCCAAGATGAATGACCATATGAAAACTTCTTGTAGGCTTGTTTTCTCTTCAATTGTTGCTCCACTTTCATAGCCCTATGTATAAGTTTATCCATGGTGTTGTAGATATGAAGTTCTACAACATCTTGAATGTCCCTATTCAAGCCATTCAAAAATCTTGCCATTGTAGCCTCATTAGTCTCCTCAATATTTGCCCTTACTAAAGAAATCTCCATCTCCTTGTAGTAATCATCAACACATTTACTTCCTTGATAAAGTGTTTGTAATTTGTTATGCAAATCCCTTATGTATTAAGGTGAGACAAATCTCTCCCTCATGATTCCTTTCATTATAAACCATGTGTCCGGTCGATATCCCCTCAATCTTCCTCTTTCCATTTGCACTTGAGTCCACCAAGCCATGACATACCCTCCAAATTCTAAGCTAACCAACTTCATTTTCTTTTCTTCACTAAAATTGTGACAATCGAAAACTTGATCAACTTTTATCTCCCAATCAAGGTAAGCTTCCGGGTCATTAGTACCTAGGAACTTGGGAAGTTTGGATTTCACATCTTCCATTCCATCCCTATTCCTCATATGCCTATGCCTTCTACTATCTTCATGGCCATCATCACTCCCTTGAGAAGAATGAGTTGACCTATGATGTCTCCTTCTCTCTATGTCCTCCATTCTTCCACTCAACTCTTGAGTACTTCATTGTATCTCATCAAAACATTCTCCCATCATCCTTTCAACAATTCTTTGCAACTTATCCATTTGCTTAGCCAATGAAGTCATTAGCTTAGTGGTTCTAGGTGAAGGTGGATCACTATCGCTTCGGACACCATTGCTATAAGAAAATGGACCTTACCACTCACTAAGTGTTTAAACTCTTCAACACTCGTGTTTAACATTTGTAAGACTTTTTCTATAAGGTTCACTCTTTTCTTTTTCCACTCTCTAACTCTTTTTCAACTCTTGAAATTCAACCAAAGATTCCAATTCAATGAATATCCAAAGTGAAAGACGAAACAAATCCAACTCAACTTAAAAGGTCAAGGAAGAAAGAAGAACTCTAAGACAAAACCTTGAAATTTAGAAGACAAACAATAAAAGCTCAACAAGAAAAACACAACTCAAAAGAAAAGTCAAAGAAGACAATGATGAAGATATAAAAAAAATTGGCTAAATATAAACCACTGTAATTATGCAAAAAGATAGTGCTATTAAACAACAAGAAACACACTCTAAGAGATAGGACTTTTAAAATAAAATTTAGGCTGTCAACATTTTTTTTACTCTTGGGTCCTCATATTTTTTTGATATTTCATTATGACCCAATATACTTTTTAAAAATTACTTTTTGGTCCTTCGTAATTTCTCTTTTAGGACCCAAAACTTTTGATATTTGCACAAACACCCCAATTCTCTCTAGACAGAAATTTATGAATCAAACTCAAAAAATTTCTAGAAATGCTAAGTTTCATAAAGAACATGAAGAACAACCCATATTCAAAACAACTCAGAATTCAACAAAATGATAGGGGAAATGAAGGAAATTGCAAGATGTCAAAATTCACACAAGAAACACACAAAGAATAACAAACAAGTAAGAATCATGATTTTTCAATTTTCATTTTCTGGAAAAAAATAAAAACAAAAATGAAATTAACGTAGATAGAAATCTTTACGAATTGCTTTCCAGAATCAAGCTCTGATTACCACATGATGACTTCCAAGACATGAATGTTTGGATTGGATCGTTTCCGGATTGCAAACTTCAATACTCCATGAAATTGTGGTTGAAAACCCAAGTAGAAAAATGGAGAAGATTAAGGAACGATTAGGAATGATGCCACGATCCACAAACGGAACGATAAGTCGTAGGAAGATTCGCCACAAAGGAAAGCTTCCTTGATAAGAATCAATTTGGTTTCAATCAAGAACCAACAAGAGGTTAAGCTCTCAATTCAAGCAAAAGGTTAATTTCTATTAATCAAAGTTAACCAAAAATAGCAAAGTCTGAGTATTTATATGGCTAGGCCTCTAATTAAACACCTAAAAACGTAAGTTCAGGCCTATTTGTGAAAATATCAAAGCCCAATACAAAAATAACAAAAATATATAAAAGTACTACGATTTTAACTGAAATAATCAATTAATACGACCCGTAATCGATTAAAACAGAGCGTTCCAGCACTGTGTAATCGATTACAGAAACATTGTAATCGATTAAAACAAACAGACAGACAGACAACACTCGCTTGTGTAATTGATTACAGAAACGTTGCAATCAATTAAAACAGACAACACTTGCTTACTACAATAGACAAGACTTTTGATGTGATCTTGAAAGGCTTGGATTTTAGCTCTTGTCATGGGTTCTTCAAAGCTCACCAAAGGAAGTGTTTTAAGCTCTCATTCTAGACCTTTGGCTTGGAATGGACATCCATCATCATGATCCTTAGATAGCCCTTTATCATCTATGTCAACACACAAGTGCATCCTCCTATGTCAACACACATGTACTTCTTCCTACCATAAGCTTCGATTTAAACACTCAAAATCATATAGGATTGTCGTTTATTAGTTCAGAAAGAGACAAGATAGTTCAAATATCAAGCTAAGCGAAGAAAAAATATCTTGGGTACCACATTTAACATTAAAAAAATTGATGAGACAAGACAAACCTTCGAAAAATGTTAGTACACCAATCATTAGAATGAAAAGTTTTACTATGTGCAACTGTCACATAAAAAAATCAACAAAGCATCTTTGCAAGTTGAATATCTAGCACCATAGGAGAATCAATTAATGTTCATTTAATACGATCAACATTTAGATTAAACCACATAGCCTTGGACTAAGTTTTATCAACTACTTTAAAAAATGTGGACTATAAATACTTATGAGTTTGTCCTTAGGAAAAGTAGTATATATGTAAACTAAGCATTTAAAGTTCAATTATTGACTTCATAAACTCAATTTCTTTTTTGCATTTATTGTACATATCTTGGTTGAGATTTTGTTAATACCAACAATTAATATAAGCTCTTTATTATGCACCTTAGGTCAACAAATTGCCAAGATTGTACATAGTTTCACTTTGTAAAATGAAAAAAATATAAAAATATTAGGTGTTTATTGTTTCTCTTTATCTCACTTTATGTTTATCTATGCTAAGCACACTCCATGCATTGTCCTACCAATGCCAAAACCTTTGTGTGTTTACATCAATTGTATTAAAACATTTTTTATTTGCTTTAAAAGATATCAAAACACATTTTAATCTCCTAATCATTGTTGAGTTCAACAAAATTTAATCCTATTATTTTTATAAAATGTTGTGTATGTATAATTGTGAGTAGAATATACTCCATAGGACTGGTAAAGCTTACTTCTTTTTATATAGTTAATGCAAATATATAACTTAGGAACATGGGAATTTGAATGCGAATTAAAATTAAAAAAAATAACCAAAACAATATGCAAAAAATGAGATTTGATAAGAAGACTCTATTACAACAATGCCAAAATCTTAATACACTAATACAAATGATAAAAAGAATATGTTATCAAGGACCATATGTTTGACTTAATAACTATTGCTAATTAACTGAGACTAAAACAAAAAGAGAAAGAAATTGATTGAGTATTGATTTATGAAGGAGAAGTATACAATCGAATTAAAAATAGATGCAAACAGTAAAAAATGAGGAAAATTCAAATGGGAAAACTTCCAAGATTAGGTTTGCGTAATGATTTCCTACTTTTAATTTCCTTACCTAAGGGTTCAATTTGGTTCTCATTAAGGGTGAACTAACCTAGTGTAACCTTTGTTCCCTTATTTTTTTTTTCTTCACAAACAAAGATGTATCTAATTGAATTAACTCCTACTTGCATGATAGCTATGTTCAATGTAACTCATCAAGTTCTTTGTTAATTCATTAGCTCCTCAAAGGATTCAAACTATTTTTGTGGTTCAAAACCCAAGTTCCTTTCCTATGTTCCAATATTGAGGTTCATTCTTCATTTTTCCCTAAACACCTAAGGTTATGTAAACCATAAGTAACCAATTCATATAATAAAGAAAAATAGGAAAATAATTAAAAGGAGAACACAAATTAACACAAATGCAATTCAACTAACACCAATAGTCATCAAGGGCTATGTCCCAATCCTAGAAAAAAAGATCTACTCATACATAATCCTTTTTTAATTCCATACATAATCATTAATAGAACCCAAAGAAGAACATTCAAATCGGTAAAGAAACATTGTAGAAGAAATCCAACCCTCAATTTTAAGTCATCACAAGGAATGAGGTTTAGAACTCCTAAACCTAACCTAAAACAGTTATTTAAAGGTGTGGGCCAATAAGAGTTCAAACTAGTGATATTAGAACCACATTGGTCATTAACTCGATTAAGGGACTAGAATAATGAATTATTGACTAAACTAGTGAGTCAGTGATTGAATTGCATGAATTGATATATATTATATTTATAAATTTATACTATAAATAATTTATATAAATTATATTCACCGCATTAGTTCTAAGAGAATTCATTACTAGAGGGATAAATTTACTTTTTCATAATCCAACAGACTTATTTCCAATCCATGCCAATTTTTAATTTTTGTAGTGTAAAATTTGAATTCATTAGTAAAATTATTTGTAAAATATTGAAAGTGTTAATTGTTGCAAATTCAAATTCATGAAAGGCTGAAACCTAACATGTGTTGGCTATATTGATGTGGGACAATAGGGATGAGCATGACTCAACTTGGCCTACTAATTTATCTAGCCCGAGGTTGATTTGGATGGGTTCGAGTTTTGAAAATAGAATCGAAGCAGTTTTTAGGATAGGTTCGAGTTGTGTTTTGGACCATCTCAACTTGGTTTAGTATCTAATATTCTTTTAAAAAGTATAAGTTTTTTCAATAATTGTATATTAATAATAAAACTTTTATTTAATAGTTAATATTTTGTATGGCATGATATTATATTTATAAATTGTTTATTTTAAAATACATATTATAAAATATACTTTAAATTAAGTTTTGTACTTCTTTCATTTTACACTTTTACCATATATAATATTAAAATTAATATATTGAGTTAAAAAGTTGAGTCAACTTGGTCTTGTCCCATATATTTCAATGATTGAGTTGATTTAGGTTTTAAAAAGTGACCAATCAATTTTTTGTGTTAGGTATAGGCAAAGAGAAACTAGGGTCATGCTCATATATATATGACAATGTGCAACACAACACAGACTTAGAATGTGACAACTTGTAAGCGGTGTACCAGTTCCTAAAACAGAGGGCACATCATTAGTTTGAGAATCCACATCCATAATTTTAATTATGACAAATCATTAACAATGCAAATTGAAAGGATGATGGATTTAAGTGACAACTAAGAATTCTGCTTAATTGTGTCAGTGTTTATTACTTTGAGAAACAACGATGCTCTTTCATTCTAAGGTACTCAAAATGATGCTCATAAAGGTTCAGAGAATTTCTGTTAGAGTTGAGAACTCAGAAGTATTCTTGAAGTCCATTAGAATGATAATGTTTGCTTCCTTCTGAGTACTTGGTTCTTGGAAATATACTGAACAATGAGGCCTTGCATATAAGATTCATCAATAGCATGAAAACAATCATGGTTAAGAATGAGGCTATGTAGTATCTACATCAAAATGATGAAGATCTTGACTTTAAGTTTTTGAACATCAAAATGATTCAGAAAAATTCAAAATGCATCACTTAAACAATACCAATAGACTGGAGTTTGATAGTTCTTCACCCTCCATATGTTGCCATAATCACTAAATGCACATCAGAAAGGAAGAACCAACTTTATAAGAAGATGCAAGATTGTTGAATGATGAAGTTGTCCATGAGAAACACTGATGTGAAGTATCGAATTGAAGGACTAAAGAAATTTGCTTAGTTTAACCTTGGATAGAACACTAACACTCTAACAACATAAACTTCTACTAAGTATTTCTAAAGTAATCAACTTCATAATACCTTGAAGCTGTGAAGAAGTTTTAAGAATGATGAAGCTGCACTATATCAGAATGAGATATCAATCTTGACTTCATCAAGGGAATTCCTCAAACTATGGATTCATTTTCAAAAAACATCATAATGATTATTTTAATGGTTCTTTAAAATGTCCATCAGAAATGTTCCTCAGAATAACAACCTCAGAATGATTATGTCTATTGTCATATCATGACAATTGGAAAGTGAACCTACTTGCTTTATAAGTGTGTCAGTTGTGTGGAGTCCACTACAACGATCTTCTTGGGAGTTTTAAGAGGCATTTTCGAAGGCTATGAAGAACAAGTTAAAGCATTCCAAATCTGCAACACACTGTGCTAGATCTCTGAGTGAGAAATCTGTATTTTAGCTTTAACCTTTTTTTATGAGAGTGACCTACTTCTGTATTGTGCTTTCAAAGCTTGTCGTAATCTCCTGAGTGGTATCCCTCTTGTGAGGAGAAAATTTGTAATTTGTGCAGCTAATCATAGACCCATTTTTTGTAAAGTCCAATAGTGGTTGGTAGAAGAGAAATTCAGGGGTGTAGTTATTCTAGTTGAGGCTAGGATTGAAGTCCAGTGGGGAACTGACAGGTTGTTGAAACCCAGTGGTTTGGTGGTTTAGTTGTGTACTAGTTGTGTTAGTGAAATCTCATTTTTAAGGGTGAGGATTGAACGTAGCCCAATGTTGGGGTGAACTAGTATAAACACATCTATGCACTCTTCCATTTTCTCTTTCTTTACTTTCCTTTGCACAAATCTGAAATCTGGTTTTGATCAAATCATTAAATATGTTATCTTTCCATCTTAATAACAAAAATAAACTTTGTTTTAACAAGAGTTTTTTTTATTAAGCAATTATCTTGGAAACAAAAGCTTTAAACCACAAACAAATTGTTTATAGATAATTGTTGCATTTTCATTTTGAGCAACTCGAATTTTCATTCTTAGCTCACAACAACTTCTCATTCTAAACTCATTCATTCAGAACTATCATTAGAAACCTTTTGTTTTAAAATACTTTAAATGTTTTCAAAACCCCAAATTCAACCCCCTTCTTGTGGTATTTTTATCTCTTCATATGAGACAACATGTTTAAATGATCAAAACTAGGCAAATTGATCGGTTCTTACTAGATTGAGCCCAATTCATGATGTTTGTACTGAGGGTATTGGGTATCTGATCTTACAAATTGATCAAATTGGCCAAAAGTTTGGTTTCTATTTGGATCGGCCAATCCAATTGAGTTTAATAATTATGGTTAAAGCCCAATTAAAAAGAAAAAATTAAATCATAAACATAAGCTTCAGGGTTGCGCTCACACACCACTTGTGAGTATGATCATGCCCCTTTCTATGATCTTATTGTTGGATGATTAGCTTCTAATTGTGGTGTGATCTTGATCACACCCCAAGCATAATCTTCTCACAAGATGCAATAAAAACCTATTATTTTTCACTTTCTAAGCTCCAAATGCTCTGGTTCTTTCTAAAATACTTTAAACTTGAAATGAAAATAAGGAAAATATCATAACAAGTCCTAGAAAGGAAAAGCCAATAAAAACATGATGAAATCATACTAAAGACAAAAGAAAAATGCATTCAAACTAAGACATTATGCAAATAAGACATAAGATGCAACACATCATAATGTATTACAATAGAGTTTCAAAATGGCCTTGGTGGGTTATAAAGGAAGATAAACTTGAAAACTTCATTGACATGAATGTCGTAAACTCTAGACCTATTAATTTCCATGAAATGCTTTATCCATAAATTATGGTTTGTCCTTTTGGCCAAATAATTTAAACAATTTAATCAGTGCAATCAAATTTTGTTTTATATATTATTTTTTTCAATAATTATTTACCTCAATTAAGTGACCATGCCAGTACAAAGATATTTCACAATTCGTTTTCATTTTAATGGGTTGAACTCCAAAATTAAATTAATGAATATTTCAAATATCTCATCAATTTCAATAATTATGACTATATTTGGCACAACATTTAAGCTAGCTTCTATCTTTTTTATTAGCTGAAAACTTGTTTGACTATTTGGTAAACAAGATATTTTTAGTAGCTTCTTAAAGCATCTTTAGTGGTAGTTCTTAAACAAAGATCTTGAACTCAAGATCAGATTTTCAATAGATCTCCCAATAAAGGAGATGAAGAGGTTTCCAACATGGAGAATAAGTTCTTATAGAAAAATCCTCAATATCTGCACATTGTTCAAAAAAGAATATTTTTTTTCTTTTTCTTTTTCCCTAAGATCTCAAAATGAGATTTACTACTAAAGAAGAAATTAGAGAGATCTTAAGAGATTTTCAATCCTACGTGGTCTTATGAAAATTACCAAAAACTTATTTAAGATCCCAATTTGAAATCTGTCACTAAAGATACTCTTAATAGCTTATAACGTTTTTTGAAACGCTACTTGAAATAGAGTTTTAAAATCTAGTTTTTATCTTTTTATATTTTCTTTCATTTTTATTCTCAATATATTTATCCAATTTCTTAATAATCATTTTTAAATAAATCATGATTTTATTATTTTTATATTATTTTACATTTTTCAATTATTTTAATATTTATAATTTAATAAACTAATTTTTTAGCTTTCAAATAGTTTTTCAATTTTTAGCCAACTTTGCCTATATTATGATTGTTGGAATTAAAAGTCGACTGTGAGAAATTTTCTGACTCAAAATTGTTGTCATTAAAATCAAAAGTTAACCCAAATTTTAAAAATTTGAATAGATATTTAATATACTAACTCAACAAATAATCAAGAGATTAAAAATGATAAAAAGAATATTTTTCTCGACTAAAAAGCAGAAATGTGAAACACGTGCATCATTTTGCATATTCAACTCTGAAACACGTGCATCACTGTCCGAAATATTTCCTCTTTTCCTTCAAACTTCCAATTCAACTCCGGTCCGCAAATTCATTTGCATATATAATAGGTTGGATCATTTCACTTTCTTTCATTCATTCGAATTCCACAACCAACGAAAAATCATCATCAACACGACACAATAATGTCAAAAACAACAACTTCTTCCGAACAAACTGCACGCAACCGTTTGGCCACCCTCGCAGCTCATTTGCTTCCCTCCGACGCCGCGATCCTCCGCCCCCACCGCCTCTCCGCTCCCTCTGGAGCCGCTCCGCCGGTGAATCTGAAGGGAACTCTCCCCGTCGTCGACGAGAGGACCGGCAAGAAGTACCAGATCGAAGTCACCCCAGATGGCACCGTCAGAGCCTCTGACTTCAAGAAGGTATTGCTGATTCTGCTTGTCCTCTTCCTTTTCCGATTTCGTGATGTAGGTTTTCGTCAAATTTTATCCTTTTGTATTCTTTGTATCGTTTTGGAGTTGGGGTTAGTTCCTCTTTTGAATGGCTGTTTGTGGTGTATTTTGATATTGATGTGCTTTTTTGGAGAAAGTTGTGGTTTTGTCGACAGATTTTCGGTTGTGATCTTGGCCATCGAAAGGGGTTTGAATTTGGTGAATTGGGTTGTGCTCAGATTTGCTCCTTCGTGCTTGAATAAATTACTTTTTTAGTCCTTCAAAGTGTTTAGCAATGTCACATAGGTTTTAAAACTATGGAAATTCCAAACAAATCGACTTGCTGATTCATCTAAGTCTCTAAAATTAATTACTTACAGGCATTTTGGCTCCTGAGCACGTTTTAATATAAAGTTGGACTAATGTGATTGGCATTTTTTTCATGGACTTTTTTGAATTTCCTTAGTTTCAAGGACGAAATAGGTGATTTACCCATTTTTTTTGAATTGTTTGGAATGAATGAGTTGCCAATTTGGTCTAGGGGTCGGTTATTTGGTTGCTGACATTAACAAAATGGCAAAATGATAGCTGAAAATATAAATTGTCAATCAATTTAGTACTTATGTTAGTTGCTGTCCTGTAACGCTGTCCAAAAGGCTGAGTTGGCATGTTAAATGTTTGTGTGGCATTCAACTGAAGCACCCAAGCACGTGCCATGATATTCCTTATATATGTCACTGTGCCCTCAAAATTGGAAATTTTGAAGAAATGTTTTTCCTAAGCTCTTGTTTAAGAGCTAGACGATAATTTTGAGAATTGTGGAGACGAAGGTGAAAAAAATGGTTTTTTAATGGAGAAGACAAAGAGGGGGTGGGGGGGTCGGTTTCATCAAAATGCTTTCAGGGATCATTTCATTAATGTCAGGGACCAAATTGACAGACCGCATCAATTGCTGGGATCAAATTAGTGATTCACTCATTTGGAATTGGTGTCACTCTTTTGTATTTGAAAACACGTATAGAAAACAGTAATAACAGAGAAAGAAAAGGTTGTTTTCACTGTTTCTTATGCAAACTTTTGAAAACAAGATAAATAAGATGAAAACAAGGTGACACTTTTGTAATTAAAAGTAGAAACAGAAAATAAAATAGGTTTTCTCAATCCAAACAAGCCCTAAGGTTAGTAAGGTATTTTTCTTTTGTAAGTATTTTATTCAGATGTTATAGTGAAATGCTGAAATGGTTGGTGGGGTGGTTTGTAATTAATTGTAATGATGATTGTGTATGTTAATATTGTTCTAGTATTTGATTATGAGGTTTTCTAGTTTTTGATTTGTAGATATCAACTGGGAAAAATGACAAGGGACTCAAACTTTATGATCCTGGCTATTTGAACACTGCTCCTGTCATCTCAAGGATTTCTTACATTGATGGTGATGCTGGAATCCTTAGATATAGAGGATATCCTATTGAGGACTTGGCAGAGAAAAGCACCTTTATGGAAGTGTCATATCTCATAAGTGAGTGTTGTTTAGAAATTTTCTTGCATGTGCATGGGACTTATGTGGCCATTGTTTATGATAAGTGAATGGATTTTTCTTTTCACTTATGATTAGCTGAGATTCGGAATTTATATCAGCAAAGATGCATACAGTTTAGGCTGGTGTAGGGTCCTTATTTATGAATCCAGTTCATTACAGGCTTCATTTGATGAATTACATACATGTATTTAGTGTTTATTAACTCTACATTTCTCTGTCTTTAGTGTATGGAAATTTGCCTTCTGAAAGTCAGTTAACAGAATGGGAGTTCACCATATCTCAGCATTCAGCTGTACCACAAGGCATTTTGGTGAGCTTTTCTGTTATTAAATGACTTACTATTGGTTTAAGGACCCAAATTCCTATCTGGTAACCTTCAGGTTTCAGTCGGTTGTATTATTGTTTAAAATTTAATATGCCAATTGTATTTTATATTGGCAAAAAAATGTTGTCATGATTATATAAAGGAGAGTAATCAGGTTGTTAAATTTTTTTTGAGAAGTACAAGTGTATTAATCTAACAGCAGCAGTATACATTTGTTTTGTAGGATATGATACAATCAATGCCTCATGATGCACATCCCATGGGTATGCTTGTCAATGCCATGAGTGCTTTGTCTGTTTATCATCCTGATGCAAATCCTGCTCTCAAAGTAAGTAACAGAAACTTTGGTCAAGTTCAAGTTACTGAACTTTTGATCTGTTCAGCATTGATTCACAAAAAAATGATAATATAAGATTGAACTTTGCAAATCTTACCTTTGTTATGGAATTATGTTCTTAATTTTATTTTGTAGAACTAATATTTTTTAAAATTTCTATATTTTGCAAATCTTTTAGCTTGTTTCATTTGATTTTTTGTGAGTATTATATACAGCAATGAGTTTTGATTCTGTCGAGATTAAAGGGCTTAGGTAGGTAAGGAGGAGGAGAGAGAATATATATTCTGAATAATGTTCTCTTGTATACAATGACATGATGTGTTTGATCTTGGATGTGATATTAAAAACAAAGCTCTAAGCTCTATTTATACTTATACAAGACTCCTAATCCTGATGAAACGAGGAAACAAATTGTAAAAGTAAAGAAATATGGAAGGTATTCCTAAGAGATTATCTAAGATACTCGGAACTATTCTAAATTTATAACCATGATATTATGAGATATGCCTCTAGATATTCTAATGGATTCTAAACATTATTGGAGTCCTTGAAGATTCTAGATCTCTACGAAATTAAAACTGAAAATTTTAGTTTCAAATTAAAACTCAGAACTGTTATAACAATTTATAAATTAATGTTATTTTGCTTTTAGTTTTCTGAACCTTGAAGATCGGAGTTGGTAGCTATTGCCTAATATGATTGCACTATTTAAATGTATAATGAGACTAGTAATCAAAAGAACTGCATCTTATTTTCTAAGTTTGAACCATTGTTTACCTCAGCTTTGATGTACTTACTTAAAAAAAGAAAAAATAGGTGATTTTTTTTCAGTCAATTTTTACAGTAGATTCTGCCAAATAATGCTAAGTTGTTCTATTGAAAATAATGATTTATTTTTAATCAATTACTGCTGTCACAATCAAATAATGCTTAGTTGTTATATTAAAAAAATTGGTACTCCCAGAATTACAGTTTGTTGAATTACCTGCCTGCCTCTCTTTTAGATTTGATGTCGTTCATTATTTAGATAAGTGATTCTCATGGGATATTACATTTTCCTATGTCTTAGTTCAATACACATGTGAGTGCAGAGTTGTACTCTATTATTTATTAGGATTTAACATGTTATTGCCTTCTTGTATTTGATTCAGGTTTGACTATTTCTTTTAAAACTTTTTTATATTTTAATGTAGGGTCTTGATATCTACAACTCAAAGCAAGTGAGAGATAAGCAAGTAGCACGGGTTATTGGAAAGGTTTGCTTATTCAGTTGTCTTTATTCTTCTTAAGCTTCTGTCCCAGATATATGTGATAAGTAATTCAATTATTCTGAATGCTTCTCATGTGCTTATTGGTTATCTTCTGAAATTTTTGTGAAGTATACAAGCAATTCAATGCTTATTTGCTAGCTGTCCAACTGCTTTGTTGCATCATCATTTTCTTCTTTGACTGCAGATAACAACAATTGCTGCTGCAATTAATCTTAGATTGGCAGGAAGGCCACCTGTGCTTCCATCCAACAAACTTTCTTACACAGAGAACTTCCTATACATGCTAGATTCTTTGTAAGTCTGATTGATATTTGTAATAACCTGAAGTTGATTTTTGTGTTTTAAGTTATTTTTTCTTCGGAGTTCTGAGCTTCATGATGGTTTTCTTTTTTCTTTTTCTCTGATATAAAATAATCTATATCTTATCAAAAGTAATATCATTTACTCTCCAAAAAGAACCAAGTAGTATGATTTAATCTTTGACGGTAGAATGTTAACTACATACTAATTGATTTTTATTATCACGAGATTTATCAGCCTAACTTAAATAAAATTTCCATTATCCATGTTTTCAGTGGCAATCGATCATATAAACCTAATCCTCGGCTAACTCGAGCACTGGACATTATCTTCATCCTGCATGCAGAACATGAAATGAATTGCTCTACATCTGCTGTACGACACCTCTCATCAAGGTAGACATCTTACTACTTAAGCAAGAGAATCCTGCAAATCAAACTTACGGAGTCTGCTTTGACTGCTTTTAAACAGACACAATTTTGTCTAAGTAGCAATTTTCCGAGCAAAATGAAGCAACCTGTCTTATATTATGTAACCATTACCTTATTTGTACTTTGCAGTGGTGTTGATGTATATACTGCTATTGCCGGGGCTGTTGGAGCTCTATACCTCTTCATGGTGGAGCCAATGAGGTAATATAAATGGTTTAGGAGGTTCTCATGATTATTTTTAATTGCTTATTTAAATATGGAAAACAAACAAAGCAGAAGTCTAACCTTTGACTATATTCATTGAACAAGGCTAATGTAACTTTTAGTTATGCAGGCTGTCCTCAAAATGTTGAGTGAAATTGGAACTGTTGAGAACATTCCAGCGTTCATTGAGGGTGTTAAATCCAGGTGGCTATTACTCTTTTTTGTCTTCCTTTTCATGTCTCTGTTTTCCCTATCTGTGAAGAATGGTGATGGTGTGATGACATGCTCTTTTGTGACTCCTATTTTTTGGGTCTCTTCACAGCCAACAGGGAAAATGATAGTTTTATTTGATATATTGTCTGCTGCTTATAAGAGTATTTCATTACTCAAAATGTATTTTTGCTTTATTACAGTAATCTGTTAGTCTAACTACTGTGGTTAGTAGTTAGTTTGTGATTAGTTAGTTAAGAGGACTTTAGTGTGTAACAGCTAAGTGCCAGCTGTATCAACTAACTTAGGTTAGTTGACAGTTAGGTTAGTTAGATGTTAGATCATCTATATAATCAGTTAAGACTTGGGTTGAATAACATCAGATTTCTCAATCTCACTTTCTTCTCTCTTTCAAATTCTCTCAACTCTAATATGGTATTCAGAGCTTAGGTCGAAACCTAGCTATTGTTCATGGCTTCTGCACCTATTTCTTCTTCTCCTTCCCCCCCCCCCCCCCCCCCCCCCCCCTTTTTTGCAGTCCTCTTCGCCGGTGACAGCTTCGAATCCTTTGAAGACTTTTGCGCACTCTATCTCTCAGAAACTGCATGTGAAGAACTACCTTCTCTGGCTTCAACAAGTTGAACCTGTGATCAAGAGTCATCACCTTCGACACTATCTCATAAATCCGATTATTCTGCAGAAGTATGCTTCCATCGAAGATCGAAATTCCGACACAGTCACTGCTGAGATAGTGTTGAAGGTGATGACTCTTGATCACAGTTATGGGAGTTATGGGACAGTATTCAGTCGCATTTTCAATCGCTCACTCAAGCTTGAGTTTGTCAACTTTGCAATGAACTTTGAGGTCTCTTTCTTGATAATTGCTCCATTACTGATTATCTTCTTCATGTTCAGAACCTGGTTAATGAACTTACTTCTATTGGTGATCGATGCTTGCGTCTGAGCATCTGAATTTGATTCTCGATGGCCTTCCTGATGAGTATGACTCATCGATTTTAGTGATTAGTACCAAATTTGATCCGCTTTCGATTGATGAATTCAAAACTATATTGTTAGAGCATGAAGTGCGAATTTAATGGTCTAGAAAGCGTGCCATAGGTTCTATTAACCTCTCTGAAGGTCTCTCTGGCAATTTCTCTCGAGAATTTTTCTAATCCTAATTCGGCCCAATCTGTGAACCCTAATTCTCAGATTCAAATCAATTTGACTACTCAGCCCTCCTCTGGTGACAATTCCTCCAATGATTACAGTGTTTATCAATTTTTTAGTGGTTGTGGTGGTGGCCGGAATAACCATGGTGGCGGCGGCTTAGGTCGCGGTGGTGGTGGCGGTCGAGGTCGCTTTGCTGATGTGCAGTGCCAAATTTGTTACAAATTTGGACAAGGTGCATCGTTTTGTTATCATTGCCTTGAAGAGAACTATGTTCCACTCTTCCTCCACCTGCTCCTGCACAAGCTACTTCAACACAGTTTGTTCAGTGGGCTTCTTCTGCTCAGCCCTCACAGCAAGTTTAGTATGCCCAACCTATTCAGTACATAGTTCCATCTTCACAGTATGGTTATTCTCAGCCATATATTGCTGCTGTTCCACCTCAATACACCTACATTCAACCACCACCACAAGTCAATCATCCTGTTTCCAAACAGCAAGCTATTCAGCCTCAGGTTTTTCTGACTAGTGCTTCTGCAACTCCTATCAGAGTTGGTACCCTGATTCTGGTGCTTCTCATCATGTGACTAACATGTCACAAAACATCCAGCAAGTGACTCTTTTTGAGGGGCCAGATCAGATTACTATTGGAAATGGTCAGGGTCTCAATATTAATTCCTCAAGGGTCTCAACCTTTGCTTCTGCTCTTAATCCTAAAGTTTCTTTTCTTTTAAGTAACTTATTATTTGGTCCTTCAATTACAAAAAATCTCATTAGTGTTAGTAAATTTTGCAAAGACAATAATGTGAACCCTCACCTCATGAGCTAGCTTTTGGGTTGAGTTAGGCTCAAAACCACATTCTAAGATGGTATCAAAGCTTATTCTAGATTCATTAGACGGGTCACCCACCATATTATCGACCCACCAAGTCCGAAATTGTTGGGTGTGAGGGGGTGTATTGGGAAAAACCGAAGTCTCACATTGACTAGAGATAAGGCAAAGATAGAATATATAAGTGGGGACCAACCTTCACCTCATGAGCTAGCTTTTGGGATTGAGTTTGGCCAAAACCCACATTCTAAGACTGTGGTTGGGGACTGCAAGTTAACCAAGTTTGGTTCCGAAGACTTTTCTGATCCTACTTTGTATAGATCTATTGTTGGGGCTTTGCAGTATGCCACTATTACCATACCAAAAATTAACTTTTCTGTTAACAAGGGATTGTGTCTTGGGTATTAAAATTTCAAGGCATTGTAACACCCCGAATGAATCACACCAGAATGAGAGGGATCTAGAGGTTATACAAATATGAGACTAAGGTGACCTTTTGGGAATTTTCCCAGAAAGCGTGTAAGTAAGGACACAACACGCTGAAAAGTCTCGTGTTGGTTTGTGGGGATAGTCAATGGTCTTGAGAGTAGTCGAGTGGTGTCAGAGCTAGTTGTCGAGGTCTCAGAAAGGACTATCTACAGAGAGTTCTGATCAGTGAAGGGTTATGATCAACAATAATATTAAGTGAAGTGTCATCATGTGAAGTGTCGTAGTGTGAGAGCCGCTGGGAAGTCGACAATCAGGGGCATTATAGACATCCTTTCTCTCTTCATGCCTATTGTGATGCAGATTGGGTATTTGATCCTGATGACAGAAGGTCAACTTCTGGAGCAGCTATTGTTTTTGGACCTAATCTAATTTCTTGGTGGTCTAAGAAGCAATCAGTTGTAGCCAGATCGAGCATTGAAGCAGAATATAGGAGTGTGTCTCTTATTACACCAGAGGTGACTTGGATTCAGTCTCTTCTTTCTGAACTCCAAGTTGCTCATACCACTCTTCTCATTCTCTGTGATAATACGAGCAATGTCTCTCTTGCTCACAACCCTGTTCTTCATTCTCAAACTGTACATATGGAGCTTGATCTGTTTTTTGTTAGGGAGAAGGTCATCACCAAACAGATTGATGTTGTTCACGTGCCTGCTGCAGACCAACTTGCTGATATTCTGACCAAAGTCCTCTCTCCTGCTTCATTTGTTTCATTCAGATCCAAGCTCAGAGTAGTTGAAATAATTTCTTCCAACCCCTCATGAGATGCCTTTTTTTTGGGGGGGGGGGGGGGTGGTATAAGAGTATTACATTACTCAAAATGTATTTTTTGCTTTTTTACAGTAATGTGTTAGTCTAACTACTGTGGCTAGTAGTTAGTTTGTGATTAGTTAGTTAAGAGGACTTTAGTGTGTAACAGCTAAGTGTCAGCTGTATCAACTAACTTAGGTTAGTTGACAGTTAGGTTGGTTAGATGTTAGATCATCTATATAATCTGAACTTTAATCAGTTAAGATTTGGGTTGAATAACATCAGATTTCTCAATCTCACTTCCTTCTCTCTCTCAAATTCTCTCAACTCTAATATTTCTCCAGGAAACGAAAGCTCAGTGGTTTTGGGCATCGTGTGTACAAAAATTATGATCCAAGAGCAAAGGTCTTGAGGAAACTGACAGAGGAAGTATTTTCCATTGTTGGCCGGGATCCTCTTATAGAGGTGTTTATCCATTTTTGTGCTGCTTTGTATCTGTTATATATTCCTTACACTGGATATGCTGTTAAACAATATCAAAATTGAGTTTAATGCCTATGCACTGACAGTGTAAAACAATTTTACATTGTCATCCAATCATAAATTATTGTTTGAATTATTTTAAGATAATTAGTTTAAAAGTCAACAAACTTACCACTCATGGTGGATTGTGATTGGAAGAGTGTGTAAAACTTTTTATACTGTTAGTGCATAACCTTTTTCCTCATCAAAATATAACATTTTGAAAGTTTTTCTGTACATTTTATTTTAAGACATTTTTTTAAAAAAAATGCAAACTATTTTGTATAGTTTTTACATATAATGTATATATGTACAAGTATTTGAAATTAATTCAATGACAATTCAGTTAAATTTTGTTACAGGAAAATTTCTTATGCTTAATGCGATGTCAATTCAGTTCAATATATTTAGTTTGAACTTGAAATTTTCATCTGAAATTATTTGATTGTGCAGATTGCGGTTGCCTTGGAGAAGATTGCACTGTCTGATGAGTATTTCATCAAGAGGAAGCTATATCCAAATGTTGACTTCTACTCTGGACTGATTTACAGGTAACCTATTATTACATCCAGTTTTCGTAACCAGGGAGGATAACACATGTTACTCCTCCCAGATTATATGACTAGGATTGAGCTGATGGTTTTGTGCCATCAGGGCCATGGGCTTTCAACCTGAATTTTTCACTGTTTTATTTGCCATCCCTCGAATGGCCGGGTACTTGGCACATTGGCGAGAGTCATTGCATGATCCTGATACAAAGATTATGAGACCTCAACAGGTCATTTCCTTTTCTTTAAATAATTTCTCTGGTTATATCATGATCTTGCATATTGGCATAATCATATAATCATTCCTGTTTAATTTGTGCTGATGTGTGTGTGTGTTGTTGTGCACCATTAGTTATCCTTGAAAATGGCTTCTTACCTAGTTGCATCAGTGAGGCTGAATATATCTTTAGCATTGGGAAATATTTGTGATCACAACATATTGATATGGTAAACCAGTATACTGCTTAGCTGTCATTATTAGGCTTGATGTTGTGGTGGAAATGACTTAAGTGGGGTTAGTTTTATATTAAGGGCATCTTCGGATAAACTTCTCCAAAAGCACGAATGGAAGATAAAAAGAAGAAAACGAATAAGCTTCTTCAACAACTAAAATTAGCTTATGCATAAGCTAACTTGTGGAAACTCTCTTATATTAGGTTATTCAAAAGGTGATTTCTAACTTATGCCTAAGCTTATTTTAACTTATGAGAAAACTTATTTCATTTTTCTTCTTCTATTAGTGTTTTTCAAGAAGTTTAAAATACAAAACAATATTTTGCTGTTGTTTTCTTGGTAGCTGATGATATTTGATCACCATATCAGCCACAGAAATGAGATGTTAATGCATAAACCATGTCTGTTTGTGCAGTTAGTGCTACAAAAATCAAAGCATAATTGGCCCATTGATCCCAAATTGTCCTTTGACTGAAATATGTCCACATTAATCTGGACTGTTTCATTATTATTATTATTATTATTATTATTATTATTATTATTATTATTATTATTATTTTTGAATCAACATTTTGAACTGGCCTAGGGCAAATATTACCACCATTTTACAGGTTTTTTGGATTTTGGAGCTACTCTTATTATGACTATTTAATGTTCCAGGTTTATGTTGGGGAGTGGTTGAGGCATTATACACCAATCGATCAAAGGACTGCATCAAGTAACACTGACAAACTTGGTCAAGTGGCTGTATCAAACGCCTCAAAGAGGCGACTTACTGGATCTGGGGCTTAGCATAGTGAAACTGCCAAGTGGTCAATAAAGTCCACTCCAGAGAATTTTTTTTCTTTTCTTTTCTGGTATATAAAATAAGTTTGTTTGTTTATGTATAAAATTATGAAATCAAATAGATAAATAAAATCATGAAATCAATTAGACTATGGTTTCAGTATTTTTTTCTTATTTTTTTTTCTATCTGAAAAAAGAATGACTCCTTATATGTGCAATGTCATAACATAAATTGTATAATTCTGAAATGTCAATATGGAATGTGGATCAGATGACAGGGAGGGTAGTACAATTGTTAGAGGTTGGGAGACTAAGAAAAAACTATAAATTAACTCATTATAAATGGTTTAAAGGGAAATGACTGGTTTATTAATATAATTTATAATAGAATATTAATGTAGTAAACTTAATGGAAAATAAACTTATTATCTTCGTTGTTTATGACTTTTTTTATTACCTAAGTTTACTTCGGTATAATCTGAATGAAGTAAGGGGTTTTCTTTGGAAGCATGTCACTGCATAGATTAAGCAAGCTGGTGGAATGTTGATGGGATTTGAAAGTTCCAGCCATAAACTATTCGAGTAGGTCATGTAATTGTTGTGGACTTACTGTTGCAATGCAAATTTAATGAAAATGTACGTGTTTTAATGCAAATTTAACGAACTAAAGTAAAATGAAAGCAATGTAAATTCAACGAATTAAAGTAAAATAAAGCAAAAACAGTGAATTTGACATCCATTCTCTAACCTTAAAATGTCACAAGCTATTAAAATAATTTGTTAATAAGTTATATGCTATTTTAGCTAGAGATTAAGAATTTGTCAAAGAATCTCTTTTAATAGGTAGGTGCTTAATGAACATGGAAAGAGTGATTAGCCGAAAAATTAATTTTTAATAATAGTGCCCTCTGGAGAATCGCACCATTAGAGTTAGTTATCTATGGCATAAATTGCCTAATATGTGAAAAGGCATATTTTTAATTTTAAAATATAAATTCCAAATCATCATATATCTATCCTATATTTTTCTCTGTATGTAATTTATGAATAATTATCTCAAAAGCAGTTAAATAAAAAATTACTTTGCTATATTTAATAAATTTTTGTTGCATATGTAAAAATATTAGATATAAAAACCAAAAATTATTTGATAATTTTTTTGCTTTCGAAAAATGTCACCCTCCGATAATGTGAAATTAACTAAACTTGTACCTCATTCGTTTTCTTGAACACCGTAGCTTTTGTTGTGTAGTATTTCTGTATTTGGTACCATAGTCTCTTTAGTGCAGGACAATAAATTAAAGCGTTTTAAAAATAATTTATATACAAATAACTGTTCTTTTTTTGTTTTTGTTTTTATCACTGCTTGTGTTTACGTGTATATATATATATATATATATATATATATATATATATATATATATATCTTAATGAAGAAAAAAAAGTCTTGATCCAAAAAAGCATAAACTAGTATCTGAATTTGATTAAAAGAAAATGAAATCGGAAGCCACTCTTTATCAGAGCCAGGTTTCGATCCTGGGACCTGTGGGTTATGGGCCCACCACGCTTCCGCTGCGCCACTCTGATTGTTGAAATATATTTCATAATAATATTACTTATTCAATACAATTTATCAGATAGTTACTCATTATGTGCACAAAACGTGAGCTCTTATCAAAATATCTAAATTTTGAATATTGATGAAATAGTGGAAATGCAGTTTACAATAATGGACCACTTTATGACTCAATATGGGTTGGTTAACAAGACTATGAAAACTAATATTCTTCCACTTGGTTCACATATCCTGTCATATACGCTAACGAGAAATAAAATAATACATGAATCATGACGATAAGTCCTCTAATATGTGCGAATATTATCTTCCATGTATTACACTGCATTATATTTCTCAAGCCCATTTAACTTAATGAATAAATCCAATGTTTACTCTAGGTCCAAACTTTATTGATATTTCTCAAAATAAATTAATATGCGCATAAATTGAATGAGAAAACATCACAAATGTAATTTTGTTAAATATAATATTGTTTCTCACAATGAAAACTACATATAGGAACCAAGTCTCATTCTTTCTACACGATCCTTAAATTTCGATGGTGGCATGCCTTTAGTTAAAGGATCCACAATCATCAATTCAATGCTAATGTGTTCAATGACCACTGATTTATCTTTAACACGCTCTCTTATGGCTATATACTTAATGCCGATGTGTTTGTTTCGACTCCCACTTTTGTTATTCTTAAACATAACAACAACAACTAAATTGTCACAATATATCTTTAATGGCCTAGAAATGGAATCCATAACTCTAAGCCCAGAAATAAAACTCCTCATCCATACACTATGTGAAGTAGCCTCAAACAAGATACGAACTCAGCTTCTATAGTGGAAGTAGCAGTCAAAGTTTGCTTGACACTTCCCCAAGACACAACTCCACTGACTAGCATAAAAACATATCCTGAGGTTGACTTTCATGAATCACTGCAGCCAGCGTAGTCTGAATCAAAGTAGCCAGTCACTTCCAAATTATCACTTCATCTGTATATAAGCATGTAGTCTTTAGTCCTTTGAAGGTACCTCATTACTTTCTTTGCATCTTTCCAGTGGTCTAAACCTGGGTTATTTTGATATCTTTCAAAAACTCCAACCGCAAAAGCAATATTAGGTCTAGTGCAAACCTGAGCATGCATAAGGTTTCCAATAACTAAAGCATAATGAATGTTCTTCATTTGTTCCCACTTAAGATCATTTTTTGGGTACTGGTTTAAATCAAACCTGTCACCCTTCACAATGGGAGCTACACTTGGTGAACAATCACTCATTCTAAATCTTTCCAAAATTTTGTTGATATAGGTCTCTTGAGATAAACCAAGAACACCTCTTATTCTATCTCTATGTATTTTGATACCAATAACGTAAGAGGTATGACCCATATCCTTTTCATATCAAAGTTTTCAGAGAGAAATTGTTTCACTTCATATAGCAAACTCTTGTCATTGGTTGCAAGTAAAATATCATCCACATATATAGTGATCCATAACATTTTCTACAAAACTAAATGAAGAAATAATGTCATGAAATTTGAAGTACCACTGACAAGAGGTTTGTTTCAATCCATATATAGATTTCTTAAGCTTCCACACCAATTTCTCACCCTCAGTAGAGGAGAATCCTTCAGGTTGTTTCATATAAACCTCTTCCTCTAGGTCTCCATTGAGAAAAGCCGTTTTCACATCCATTTGATGCAACTCTAAGTCAAAATGTGCAACCAGTGCCAGAATGATGCGAAGAGAATCTTTCTTAGATACAGGAGAGAATGTCTCCTTGTAGTCGATTCATTTTGATTAAATCCTTTAGCTACAAGCTTTGCTTTATGTCTCTCAATGTTTCTTGATTAGTCTTTCTTAGTTTTGAAAACCCATTTACAACCAATGGCCTTTGCACCATCACACAATTGACAAGATCCTAGACTCCATTTGATGCCATAGAATTCATCTCATCTTTCATAGCATTATACCACAAGTTTGATTCCTTAAAACTCATGGCTTGTGAAAACGTTTTAGGATCATTTTCGACTCCAATATTATATTTAGATTCCTGTAGATACACAACAAAGTCATTTGGTATTGCTGATTTTCTTATTCTGGTAGATCTCCTCAATGTTGTTTCATTATCTTCTTGAGGAAGTTGTTGTTCAATTGATTGATCAACAATTTCTTCTTGTGTCTCATGATAAACTTGATCTACTAGATTATCAACAGGTTGTGGATCTTGAATGATTGGTTGTATAACATCTGGTTGAGCTGGAGGGGCATTGTTAACAACAACCATTCTCATACTTGAAGTGGATGACTGAGCAACTGAATGATCTTTCTCAGAAATAGAGTCTCCGGATTGATCGCTCCTACTAATCAAGTCATTCTCAAGAAATTTCGCATTTCTTGACTCTACAATCCTAGTACTGTGAGATGGACAGTAAAATCTATATCCCTTAGATCTTTTAGAATATCCAATGAAATACCCACTAATGGTCCTTGGGTCAAGCTTTTTTTTCTTGTGGGTTATAAACTTTGACTTCAGGCGGACATCCCCAAACGCGTACATGTTGCAAACTTGGCTTCTAACCTTTAAATAACTCAAATGGCGTCTTCGTAACAGCCTTAGTTAGAACTCGGTTTAATATTTACGCTGTCATCTTCAGTGCTTCAACCCACAAGGTCTTAGGTAGCTTAGAGTTATCAACCATACTTCGCATCGTATCCATTAATGTTCGATTTCTTCTTTCTGCTACATCATTCTGATCTGTAGAACCAGACATGGTGTATTGGGCAATTATCCCATGCCCTTGAAGAAACTTTGCAAATGGACCAGACACTTGTCCATTTTCAGTGTATCTACCATAATATTCTCCACCTCTATCTGATCTCACAATCTTAATTTGCTTAACGCATTGTTTCTCTACTTCCAATTTAAATACCTTAAAGGCATCTAATGTTTCATACTTATTATTAAGCATGTAGAGATACCTGTATTGCGAATAATCATATATAAAAGAAATGAAGTATATATGCGGCCATGTTTGGACAACAAATATACATATGTGTGATTTCTAATAATATGGCACCTTTCACATAAGTCTCAAAATCAGTAAAATCTAGAGTACTAAGTACTCCATCATCTACCAATCTCTTAATTCTCTGAATGGAGATATGTCCTAATCTCCAATGCCACAACATAGAGGAATCTTCATTCATAACACAACGTTTCGTGCCAAAATTAACATGGATAGCATCATAAGTGGTATTATTTTGCAAATTAATATAGAAAAGACCATCACATAATGCACCATTCCCAACATACTTAGATTTATAAAATAAACTGAAAGGTGTCTTATAAAATGAAAAGGAATAATCAAAAGGTACTAGTCTCAAAGCTGATATTAAGTTCTTAGAAAAACTAGGAACATAAAAAGTCTTTTCCAAATTCAAAACAAAACCACTACTTAAAACCAAATTATAGATCCCAGTCCACAGGCGAGCTCATCCTACTTCATGAATAGATGCATAGCTCACTTCCCACTGGCTTCCTTAGGTTTTCCATACCCTATAGAGTATTCGAAACATTGTAGAATCATAATCAATCCACCATGTGTTATGATTAATATTAATCATATTAGATTCATAACAAAAAAATAAGGTAGGCATACCTTTCGTTTCAAACCATAGCTTGAACATAAGACAATCTTTCTTCATGTGTCCCTTCTTCTTACAAAAGAAACACCTGGATTCTTTCTTAATTCCAGCTTGGGGTAGTATTTTACCACCTCCCTTGTTCTTATGGCCTTTCTTGTTATCCATCTTTTCAGTCGTCATTAGATAATTCTCTTTTTGCTCCAATTGTAACCTCCCATTCTCTTGAACACACATTGTCATGAGTTCATTAATAGACCATTTTTGTCTTTATGTGTGTTGTAGGAGATTTTAAAGGGACCATATGGTGCTGGGAGAGTATTCAGAATAAAATACACAAGAAAAGAGTCAAATATGTCCACCTCTAGAGTTTTAAGTTGAGTTGCAATGTCCCTCATCTGCATGATGTGCTCACGCACACCCTTCAGAGCAGTGAGCTTCATGGAAGAAAACTTCATTATCAGGATACTGGCCAATGCCTTCCCTGAAGTCTCAAATTGTTCATCAATGGACTTCAAGAGCACTCTCACATTATTATATTATTCAACTGAGCCCCTAATACCAACCGATATTTTTGTTTTAATGAACATCACACAAAGTCAGTTGGATCTTTCCTATTTCTCATACAGATCCACCTTCTCTGGTTCACTGTTCTTTGTAATTGTTGGTGGCTTAGCTTTCCTGATAGCATAATCAATGTCCATATACCCTAACGTCAGTAGAATTCTTTCCTTCCAAATAGAAAAATTACCCCCTCTTAATTTCGGGACATCAGTTGTATTAATAAGTTGTATAGCTGCAAAAAATATTCAACATATATGCTTATCATTAAAATTTCAGACAAAAATAATGTATATGATCTACCAATGTAAGTCATGCTAAAAAATTATGAATTTAGCGACATAAAAAAATTTGCCTTTGGGCTAAAATTTTAATTCAATTAAATTCACATAAATATTATGATAAAACTATCAAATTATATTTCTTGATCCCTGTGGATAAATAAAAAATAAAATTTAATATTGTATCCTAATTAATTTTACAAAATTATAATAGAAATTTATGTGGGATAATATCTATTATATTATATATGACTAATTATAATTAATATCATTTATCTTATGTGATCTAAAGGCTCTTAAT
>PYAF01004035.1:324018-336885 GCA_007407185.1 Glycine tomentella | reverse complement strand
ATAGTAACTTGAAAAGTGTAACAATTAATTACAATATTATGTCTAATTCCTTATATGATATTTAAACAACTTAATATATAATTTTAATCAAATAATAGATGTTGTAACTTATCCATAATTAATCAAAATTATAAAGATCACTTAGACATAAAACTTAATCTTATGAGAATAAATCATATTATGTATTTCAAGATCAAGATATAATACAATGATGAATAAAATTCTCATATACAATTGTATAATTGAAACATAATATTATGCATTTAATTTAATTTAATATATATATATATATATATATATATGCACATAATAAACTTTTCCAGAATATATTCATGCATAATACACATCAAAACTGCACAAATTGTAAAAGTAAACATAAATGCATAAACATATAAGATATGAGAAAATAAATAAATATCAAATAACCTTAAATGGCCTAGTGGCTCATGTGATATCTAGTAAACTGCAAGTTACTGGTTCAAGATCTAGACAACGCATAAACGGTCTTCTTTTAAGCTAACAGAAATCAATGTTCATCGTCTTCAACCTCTGATAGGTCAATTCAACCCATATACAAACCCGATTAGTTCTCACTCATTTGGGTACCTTTTACACTATTCAAAACCCAGAAAACAAAGAAAGCAATCAAAATAAAGATTTCTTATCTAATTTTTAACAAACGAGATTCTAAACACGAAAAACAAAATTAGATCGAAACAATACCGAAAAATGAAACTGGACGAGACAGAGGCAACTGAGGCTTTGATACCAAATGAAGAATAAAATCTAAATGATCTAATCATGCCAATCTCTACAAATGTTAGCAATTAGATCAATGCGGAAAAAGAAGAGGATCAAAATATACCTCCAACCATTGTTATGCTCATGATGCACTGCAAACTGCCACAAAAGTGTTTACGAGTCTTTCGAACTCTTGCTCTCTAGCACAGATGGTGTAATGCTATTTTTAAGAGTGAGTTCAGGGACCCCAAACATACACTATATATAGAACTAACTCAAACCATCAGAGAATTAGTTGTTATGTGGACAAAACATGGACTCTTATCAAAATATCTAAATTTTGAATATTGCTGAAATAGTAGGAATGCAGTTTTCGATAGTGAACCACTTTATGACTCAGTCTTGGTTGGTTACCAAGATTATAGGAACTGGCATTCTCTTCTTAATGCCTACGCTTGAAATTTTCAAAACAACAAAAATAGAAAGAAAAAAAAAAGAATGTATAAGAAATTGAGGTTTGCAAAAACAACTGTCTTGAGGTTTGGTTATGGGATGCTCACAAACATGAGTGTGGTAAGCAAATGTTGCAATGTTTGCTAGTTACCAAAGCAAGGAATTATGTGGGAATGTGATGAATTTGCTGTTCATTTGGGTTTGGTGATGGAGTGGCTAGAATGTTAGGTTCTACAGTTACATGATAGAGTTCCATTTCATTTTATAAAAATAAAGTAAATTGATGATAAATATAATTTTATATGCGTAAAATTAATTAAAGATTAGATAAAAACTTGGAAGATAAAAATGGTAGATTTTTTAAAAGAAAAATTATGTCCATTAATTTATTATATACTTCTTGAAAAATAATATCATTTAATACTTTGGTATTACAAGCTTTGAAAGCACAATACAATAGGCCAGTCTCACATAGAGGGTTAAAGCTAAAACACATATTTGTCACTCAGAGATCTAACATAGTGTGTTGCAAATTTGGAATGCTTCAACTTGTTCTTCATAGCCTTCAAAAATGCCTCTTAAAGCTCCCAATAGACGTTTGTAGTGGGATCCACACAACTGATACACTTCTAGAGCAAGTAGGTTCACTTTCTAGCTGTCATGATGTGATAGCAGACAAAACCATTTTGAGGTTCCATTCTGAGGAACCTTTCTAATGGGCATTCTGAAGAACCATTAGAATAGCCATTTTGATGTTTGCTAAAAATGAATCCATACTTTGATGAATTCCCTTAATGAAGTTCAGATTGACATCTCATTCTGATATAGTGCAACTTCATCACTCTTAACACTTCCTCAGAAATTCCAAGCATTCTGAAGTTTTTTACTTCAAAAAGAGTCACTTGAAGTTTATGTTGCTGGTGTGCCAGTGTTCTATCCAAGGCCAGACTGAGCAAATTTCTTCAATCCTTCAATTTGATGCTTCACACTAGTGCTTCCCATGGACAACTTCATCATTCAACAATCTTGCATCTTCTTATGCAGTTGGTTCTTCCTTACTGATGTGCCTTTAGTGATTGTGGCAACATATGGAGGGTGAAGAACTATCATAGTTTAGTCTGCTGATATTGTTCAAGTGATGCATTCTAAGCCTTTCTGAATCATTATGATATTCAGAAACTTAGAGTCAAGGTCTTTATCATTCTAATGTAGACTCTGCATAGCTTTATTCTGAACCATGATGCTCTTCATGTAGCATTTAATGAATCCTCTATGTGAGGCCTTGTTGTTCAATATCTTGCCAAGAACCAAGTAGGTAGAGGGAAGCAAACTTCATCATTCTAATAGGCTTCAAGAATTCTTCTGAGTTTCCAACTCTAACATCAGTTCTCTAAACCTTTCTAAGCATCAATCTGAGGTACTCATAATGAAAGAATATCTTTACTTCTCAAAATAATAAACACCAAAACACTTAAGCAAAATCGTTAGCCATCACTTAAACCCACCATTCTTTCATTTTGTATTGCTAATGGTTTGTCATAATTAAAACCAGCGATGCGAGGTTCAACATCAGGAATCTGTGCAATATTTTGGGATAAATATCTAAGGAGGCCTAATAACGAAAATACTGAAAGATTACTTTAAGTATGTTAGGTTTCTTTGATTGTATACTTTGAGAATGAAAAAATTTGTCCAGTTGCATAGAAAGACCAATTTTTTCAAGGTGATTATGTTAACCCAATAATCATATTGAAAGTATTGTGGATTAGACATGCATTTTTTGGCACTCTAATTTAAAATAATAACAATATTATCCAATGTGTTGAATATAGTTTTGTCAAGACGCATGCCTGCAGTGCAATACATAGTGTGTGGAACCCAATATGATATGGGATACTATCTAACAGATGACATTTATCCAAACTTTGCTACATTTGTGAAGCCATCTCAATGCCACAAAGAGAAAAGATAAAATTATTTACACAATGATAAAAATTAGCAAGAAAGGATGTAGAATAATGTGTTTGGAGTGCTCCAATCTCGATTCACTATTATACATGGTCTGACACATTTTTGGATGCTCATACAATGAAGAATATAATTTATGCATGTACCATATTGCATAAAATGATTGTCGAAGACGAATGACACATATCAAAATCATATTGATTATAATAATAGAGGTAATGACATGTCGACAAACGAAATATTTTCATATTTTCGGGTGCTCACCCCAACTTCAGATCAACATACCTCCAAAGAAAAACAAGGTTTGTGACAGAAAAACATTGCCAATTTTTGGAAAATCTTCAAATATATTTGAGAACATTTTGGAAAACAAAATAATAAAAATTAATTTTATATAACATTATGTATTTTTCATCGTTATGTATTTTTTTTCAACGTCATCATGTTTAATTATTTATCATTATGTATTGTGAATTTTTATTATTTTTAATTTATAATAAAGAAAATAGAATAAATGTTCATCAATTTCTAATATTTAATATTTTTATACATAATAATTCAAAAATTAAATTAATTATTTTATTTGAACTATAATTAAGTGAAAATAAAAAATATATAAAAATGTAAGTTTGTTGAAATTTCTTAAAAATGACATGAGACTAAAAATCACAAAAGGTCACTTTATTTGTGCCAATAAACCCCTTAAGAAACTTGCATTAGATATGCCTTGATTCTCATGTATCCATGGATATGGTGTGAAAACATTAAATACAATTATGCTATCATGTTGAATACTTTAAATTAATTAAAAAAGCAAGCATTCACTCACAATGTATCACACTTTTGTCGCTATAACAACAGATACATCCATTTGTTTTGCGAAAATTCATCCCCGGGTTACCTAACTTTCAAAGTGTTGTGAATTTTTTAAGGTTCTATGTACTGGAGATTGATTTATGGAACTACATACAATTAGACAAATCAAGGTTAAGAAAGACAAGTAGATAACATAAAAGCAACAAACATTTTGAAGAAAAACAAAATAAAACATGCAATTTCCTCCTCCCTATTTAAATTAAAACTGACTAACTGGTGAACAACAAAACTATAGACTCCCCACGCCAGCATCTACACCATAAACATCTGATATGAAAAATAAAGGAAATTTTATTGATACATGGACATCAATATATTACAATAATAACCATATATTACAATAATAACCATGCATACTACGCTTCAATTCTATCTATCTATGCAGCAAACGTAAAAGCAAACAAAAGTAAAATTGCTTAGCTGAGAAATAGAAGCCATTTTATTTTTCTTATTGAGGAGATAAATGTTAAAATATAAAAGCAAATCATGATACATGGCATTGCTATCTTTCACAGTCTACCCCTAAAATACCCTTTTTGTAGGTTTGGGATCTTTGGAAGTTGAACCAATTCCAGAAATGGTTCCGGTCTTCTTGAAGCTTGATGAACTACAGGACATGGAACAACATCAGAATTATTGAGAAGAGAGAGCAGGAAAAAGGAAAAATAGGGTTAAATATAGTTCAGCCTTATAAACCAAGGATAAAAGTGAATTCCAAGAAATAGTTTCTTCAAAAGATAATGATGTTGTTTGTACCTTTGGCTCCTATGGATAGAATTATTCTTCATTGCTGCAAGATTTTTTACCTCATGACTGTATAAAAATTGAAGTCAACATTCAGTTGGGTATACAAGCTTTCCAGATGAATGAACGCAACACAGAATTACAAGACAAAATTCCAATGAAATTCATGATAAAATTAGTTATGTTTTTTCTCTTGCTTTTTAAACTAATTTAACTGATAGGCCCAGCTAGTTGATTCAGCCCACTATCAATGCAAGGCCCAAACGTGACAAACTTTGAGGGTCAAGAACCCTTGGATTGGATATTCCAAGCCGAACAAATTTTCAGTCTTTATCAGGTTCCTTATGACCATCCATGACTGCTTTTTACATGAAAGGGGAGTCTTTGAGCTGGTATAAATGGATGCACCACAACGAACAGTTGACAGATTGGCCATCTTCTGTTAGAGTGTTGGAACAGTGCTTTGGACCTTCATCTTATGATAACCACCTGGCAGAGTTAGTTAAACTCTGCCAATATGGTTCAGTCACAGAGTATGAACACTGTTTTGAGTAGTTGTCTAATAGGATCAATGGCTTAAGGGAGTTGCTATTGGCTCCTACAATCCCTCAAAATTCCAAGATTATTCCAAGATTATCCCTCTTTGAAAAACATTAGGACATTGTGTTTCCATTACACAAAAGGGAGTGCAAATTTTTTGCACAACGGAATCACGATTCCGTTGCACAAATGCACAACAGAATTGTGATTCCGTTTTGTAAAAAATTTGCACCCCATTTTGTGCAGTGAAAACACGATGCCGTAATACTTTTAGGGGATGAAAAAAATACACAACAAAATTATGATTCCGTTGTGCAAGGGGGTTAAAACATGATAGTACTATGGAAGTGATTCTGTTGTACAATGTGTACAACGAAATCACAATTTCATTGTACATTTTTTTTCTCCAAAAAAAATACAAAATGGAAGTGTGAAATTTCACATAGTGAAATCACAATTCTGTTGTGCAACAGGTTGTCGATGTACAACAGAATCCCGATTTTGTTGTACAACTAGTTCTGTTGCAAAACGGAATCACAATTCCGTTGTGCATCAGCAACACAGACAATAACGAAATCGTGATTCCATTGTGCGAAATTTCAGAACAGAATCATGATTCCATTTGACCATGAAAAACGGAAAAAAAGAAAACTGACAGTGTGAGTGCAGGGTGGGGTGGTAATTGCTCTTGGCTGGTAGGGGCCAAGCGCAATTTTGTCGGGGCCAATAGTAACACCCATTGCTTAAATGGGGATACCTTAATTGCTTCATTTTGGGTTCATTACCTGAAATCCGAAGAGAACATGCCGTTCATAAGCCCTTTTTCATTCAACAAGCTATTGGGTTGGCGAAATTAGTGGAGGCCCAAATCAAAGACTCTAAGGGTGTCACTTAACGCACCTCATTATTTGCTTTGGTGCACCCCAAGTGCGTTACAAATTGGACAATCCGCAGACTCTAAACCTAAAAATCTTAACCACACCACACCCTCTACCTTAACCAGCCCACAAACTCCCAAACTCAACTATAGGAAGGAACGTAGACCCCAAGGGCTGTTACAATTGTGATGAAAAGTGCATTCCTGGCCACTATTGCCAATCCCCAAAAGTTTTGCTTATGTTGGAGGATGAACCTAGCTCCAACACATCTCACCCCTATGGAAACAGAAATTGTACCTGACCAAAATCCTTCACCCACAAAACCTAACACTCCCCCTATTCACCTTTCCATGCAAGCAATGCAAGGCTTCCCTTCGCCCCAAGCCCTCCACTTTCATGGCACAGTTTTTTGCCAACAAGTAATGATTTTAGTGGATTCTAGAAGCTCGCACAATATAATACAACCCAGTATTGCAGCATTCTTGTAGCTGCCTATCTCCCCTATACCACCGTTTTGGTGATGGTAGGGATGATGGCTATTGGCCCAAGATACCATTGGCCATTTTTTGAGGTGCATGTTAACTTGCTTCCCATACATGGGGCAGATTATTATTTTGGGAATTGATTGGCTTCGCTCACTGGGCCCTATAATTTTGGATTTTTCAGTTCCTTGCATGTCATTTTCGTAGGATGACAAACAAATTACCCTTATTGGACTTGCTCCGACACATCCCTCCTTTGCCTCTTACGAACAAATTTGCCACGTCTTACATACAGATTCCATAGCCACCTTTCAGATTATCTCTTGTTCCCCTACATCCGCCCAAAACACCAACGAACCCTCATCTAACCCTCTTTCCACCCTTTATTCACTCAATTCGCCAAATTTTTTTAAGAAACACATAACCTTCCCCCATCCTATAACCATGACCATTTCATACCACTATTGCCTAACTCCAAACCCATTAATGTAAAACCCTATAGATACCCAAATGTCCAAAAAGAGGCTATGTCATCCATCATAGCTGAAATGCTTATAGAAAGGCTTGTTTATGCTTAAAGAAAAGGATTTTTCAGTTATTGCATGATCATCAATTTTATGCCAAGTTACCTAAGTGTGTGTATTTGTTGTTTCTTCTATTTCCTACTTAGGTCACACCATTTCAGAAAAAAGGAGTCAACCCGGATGCAAACCAGGTGGAAGCCATTGTTAATTGGCCTTTTCCTACTTCTCTTATCACTCTTTGTGGGTTCCTAGGCCTGGCAGGTTTCTACCGTCGATTTATCCAATACTATGTGAACCTCGCCTCGCCTCTCGTGAACATGCTCAAAGTTTCATCCTCATCATCCTTTTGGTAGTCCTAGGTAGTTGAGACAGCCTTTACAAAATTTAAAGAGGAAATGATACTAACTCCTAATTTACAAAATACAAATGCCTAATTTCACGATTCCATTTGACTTGGAGCATAATGCATCTTCTAAGGCCATTGGCGCTGTCTTTTTGTAGCAAGGGCATCCTTTAGTGTATTTCAGCAAGAAGCAATGTCCTCGATTCAAACTCCAGAGCAACTTAGTCGGGCTCCCAAGCTACAAGGTTTTGATAATGAGATTCTCTTCGCCCGAGCAAGGAGAATCAAGATGTAAATGCGTTATCCAGATGCCAATCAGAATATTTGGGCAAAGTTTCTTCCCCCATTCTTACATTGATTTTAGAATTAAGAGATTATTATAAGGTCCACTCCCAGGGATAAAACATTTGTGCACAAGTGTAAAACAGATTGAGACACTCAAGAATTTCCCTGATTTCCCATGGATTAATGTTGCACCAAGGGCGAGTTCCTATTCCTAATTACCATGTCCATGCACCATAAACTCCTTCAAGAATTTCACCATTCCCCTACAAGAGGGCATTCGAGTCACAAACCTACTCTTGCATGCATGGCTTCATCCTTCTTTTGGCTAGGGATGTCTTCGGATGTCAAATCCCTTGTGCACTTCTGCACTACCCTACCGACACAGTAAATATGTACTATCAAAAAGCCAAGGCCTTATGCAACCCCTTGTCAACACCTAGAAAAGCATGGGATGAGATAACTAGTTCACCTAATTCGAGAGGGCACACGACCATTTGGGTGATTTTAGATCGCTTCACTAAATACTTTCTGGGCCTTCCATCTAAGTTCTCAACAGCCTCCTTAGCCTTTCATTTTTCCATCGAGATCTGTTGACTTCTTGGCATACCAAAGTCAATTGGGTCGAACCATGACAACATATTTTTTATCCACTTTCGGAAAGAGCTCTTAAAGTTACAACTTACAAGCCACACAACTAAAATTTTTGACAGCGTATGTCGGTGCGACGAACAGACCAAGGCCGTCAATCAGTCATTGGTGGCATACTTGTGTTCCTTCGCAGGAGACTTTTCATCCAAGTGGTTCTCATTTCTCCACTTAGCAAAGTTTTGGTACAACTTAGCTAAACAATCCTCGCGGGGAGTGTCCCATTCCAGGCACTATACGATCACAGCCCTTCAACCATTCTTGATTTTTAACCTTCCCAAACTCCAGTTCCAACTGTCACAACTACTACAGGAACATCATCTAGTCCTACGAACCATTCAAGCAAATTTATCAAAAACTAAACAGAGAATGAAGGCAAGAGCAGACACACATAGACAAGTTTCCTTCGCTGTCGGAAATTGGGTGTGGTTGAGGATGCAACACTATCATCAGATCTCTCTCTGTTCGAGATCGGATTATAAGCTCAGGGAGGAGGTCTTTGGGCCACTACCAGATTCGTCACCGCATTGGAACTGTGGCCTGAGCTTGCCTTACTGGAGACGACGCAGATTCACCTCGTATCCCACGTCTCCTTTCTTAGATGCTTTGTTGGTTCGACCCCCACAACCATACCTTCACTCCCTTCGATTCCCAATGTAGAGGAGGTCGCTGAGTCTACACTCCTTGCTTCTACTCACAACATATCTTCTGACTCTACTACTTTAGTTCCTAAGAGTCTTAGTGACTTGACTGCAACACCTAATCCCCAAGTAGTCTTGGGACCCGTGCAGAGACCATCTGAGTAGTCTGCAGAAAGCACGATTCGTGTGATTCCATCATCTTCATTGTTCATCAGAAACATGCCTCCAATGGGCTAAGGCAAGAATTGTATGCCACTTGCCCTCCTGCTCTTCCTGTCTTTGAGGACAAAGACAAATCTGAATCGGGACGTCAGCCAGTTGATTCAGCCCACTACATGACACTAGGGTTCTTGGATAGCTCAAAGATTTCAAATATTAAAGTGTTGTTTTAAATTTTCCTTGTTCGCTGATCATGAGCTGTTACCACCTACAAAAACCTTTGTGATGCTGCCACCTAGCATTTTATGAACGTTGTAAATGGGATATTTATCCATTATGAGTCATCAGAAATAATACAAGAAAAGTATTACAACATAATTTGTAGTTGGTAGCTTTTAGAGTAGCTTTGTTTAACCTAGCCACCTATGATTGATAACATAGTCTATCATTAACACAGTCGACTCAATATCATTAGGCGGCAAAGGGAAATTTGTAAGTATCATTTGGTGAAATTCAAAGCAAATGTTTCCAACATAAGAACAAAATTATAGTGAGGTAAGAAAGTTTATGGATGATAAATAGCTGAATGCAATTGTGTGCATGCTACAGGAGATTGCTCACTTTCTTTACTAGATGGAAGTATGGATTGGACTAGAGATTCTTGGAAGCATCAAATAATTATAAAAGAAATGTTACCTCTTTAGAAATTCTATCTTTGCCTTCTTCATTATGTTGCTCTTCACATTTGATACATTGTATCCAGGTCCATTATCTACAACAGATCATCAAAAAGATGAAATAATAAATAAAAGCTACAACTTGATCAAATTCAAAATGTACTTAACAAAAGTACAGTAGTTGGAGTGAACTAGAAGGAAACAAACATGAAATATTAAAGGGTTACCTCCCCAAAATCTTCTTTTACTTGAAGGTGGAACTTTAGTGCATGTCCTTAATTGCCTACTCTGTTTTCCTACAGAGATCCAATACTTGGTAGCTACTTGAAACTAGACAGGTTGCAAGAAATATATATAACTATCCAAGAATTGCTACATTGCTCCACAGTGTAAAATGAAGCAATCATACAGAAGGAAAAAAACTATAACAAAGAAGGCAAATGAATAGACCTGCATCCTAAATAAGCAAGAAAAAGCCAGTAAAACTTAGACAAGCCCCTCTCCCCCAAAACCATAAATACAGAAAAACAAGAACAGTGGACTAGGGTCATACTAGCATCTTCTTTCTTGTACAGTTGCCTGATTCGATATTCTCAGCCTGAGCCATTTCCTTTCCTTTTGCCTGTGTATAGAATTAGAAGTGAGACTAATCACTCCACACATTTATATATTTATACGATCCAGACTTTAGTATTAATTATGAGAGGAACCATTCCCTGAATTAGAGTCACTCAGCACTAATCATCTGAGTCAGTAACAGCTCATACCACTCATTATACATACGCTTAATTCAAAATAGCTGTATGGATGTTATCTTGTTAACACAACTGATAATTAGTGTTTTTTTGGTAGCGATAATGAAAGAAATAGAAATTAAATCTAATATTTCTCTTTCATTTAAATTAACTGAGGCTTAAAAGAAAAAACAAAAGTCAAAACAGCAAAGCAAATAAAAAAAAGTTACCTCGTACAACTGCATCCATCTAAAGGACACTCTTTTTCCTTTCATCCTCTTAATCACTTCATTAGTGCTATTTGTGCCAAACTGTTTCTCAGAACTTTTTCCATAACTTATCAGTTACAGGGCTGAGATCTCTTCCCTGAGAAAGCACACCAATCAAGCATATTAGATATCCATTTTATTCTTGTTCTAACTTCATTCTCATTTAACAAAACAACAAAGCTTATCTTACCTTGGTGGACTTCTCCACATGCATCAACTGGTCAGCTGTGCAATGCGGCAAAATTTGCTCGAGCAGATGCTGGTCAAGAGAACCAACATTTCCAAGGTACCTTACATTATCTATTACTTTCTGAACACAAAGGTCAACGAGGGTCGGGGTTGGCCTCTTATGTGCACGTATTTGATCTCTTCTCATCATAATGACACTGATCACCAAGAAAGCAACACAACAATCAAAATTTCATTAAGAAAAAACAAACCATCAAAACTAACTAAATTCAGCTGATATGCATAATTTTTCCAATTTTCTGTTTCTCAGTAAGCTTAGCCTCGCATTATCACATACCAAAAAAATAATAATTGCTAAAATACCTCCCTTTCTTTTTCGGTACATTAATTAGTAGTTAAAATCAACAACAACAATAATGATTAAATTTAATTAGCATATGTTGATTTTCAATCACAATTGTTATGTATGACAACTGACAAGTTTGTTGATTTTTTAATAATTACTTAAGGAGTTACACCTAACACAATTTTTTTATTTTGAAAACTATTACACTGACAATCTATATATATAAATATATATATATATATATATATATATATAATATATTACTATTAAACAATGAACATTTCTATTTTTCACTTTAACCTTCGGTTAAAAGTTAAAAAATGTTATTTTGAAAATTATCTTCATTTAGTCTCCCAGGAGAAATTGTCAAATCATTTGAGTATTTGACTCTTCACCCATTTTCATATAAAAGATTAATCAATCAAACAATACAATAAAAAATGGGTTGTTTTGAAATAAATGAATTGCTGGTTCTACGCCACACCAATCACCTGAGCTATGCCTATGAAGAAAACACTATCAAATCGATCAATTCTATTCAGTAAAAAAAATAACTGAAAATTGGAACTTGATCATATTAACCTTCAATGTTATTAATATGTTTTTAATATGTAATTTGGAACTTTTTTACCATGTTGCAGATATTTTGAAAAAACAGAAGATCGATAAGGTTCTTCCCCATGTTGAAGATATTTTGGTTATTTATAAAAAAATAAAAAGAAGACCTTCCCACGATCCCCTAATTTCCAATTAAAATCCATCAAAAGGGCAATTTAAAAAAAATCGAATATTAATTAAAAAATAAAAAGAAAAGAAAATGGAACAAAGATCATCAAGATAATCGAAACAGAAGCTAAAATCATTAAAACACAGATCGAAAAAATTTCGATGCGCTTACAGATTCGATCGGAACAACGAAGGTGGATCCGAAAGAATGGACAAAAACGTCGACGAATCGAAGACACGAACGAAACGAAGGTAGAGAGAGAAAGAAAGAGTGTCGACAACGGTTGCAGGCAAAAATTTAAAAATAATATAATTTAATTATTTAATTAGCAAAAGGGGGCTGTTTGGGCAATATTTGGGCATTTGGGGCAGCCAAACACGCCCTGCCTAGGCGTGTTTAAACACGCCCTAGCTAGGCGTGTTTAAACACGCCCTGGCAGGGCGTGTGTGGCTGCCCCAAATGCCTATATATTGCCCTTGAAAATGACATTTGCCATTTCGCGCCTTCTCTCTAGAATTAGGTCTGCCTTCTCTCTAGATTTCGGGTGCTGAATTGTCTGAAGCGAAGCCCTGCCGAAATCGTAGCGCTGCCGACAAGTAAGTCCATTTAACTGATTGTGCTTGATATTTACTTTGTTATATTTGAA
>PYAF01004035.1:303173-323918 GCA_007407185.1 Glycine tomentella | reverse complement strand
CCTAAAACCCTAGTCACTAACCTAATATATATGTCGCTAACAAGTTCGTATGATCCAAACAATTTTCTTATTTGATAATACAACAAACTAAATACAAAGCACAGTCAGTTAAATCGACTTACTTGTCAGCAACGCTTCGAATTCGACAGGGCTTCGCTTCAGAGGATATCAAGACCCAAGCTTTAGAGAGAAGGCAGAGTGATTTTTAGAGAGAAGGCGGAATGGATCAAATGCCATTTGCAGGGGCTTTTATAGGGATCAGGGCACCCAAACACGCCTAGGCAGGGCGTGTTGGGTGACCCCAGATTCCCAAATATTGTTGAAACTGCCCCCTTTTGCTAATTAAATAATTAATTTGTATTTTTTTTAAATTTTTGTCAACGGTTGCAAGAGGACGAGGAGGATTCAGGCGCGTGAGTCCCACTCGCTTTGTTTTTTCTCAGAGCCGAAAATGCTAACGTGCGCCGGGAGGGGGGGGAGTGTCGTATCAATCTGGAATGGTTGAGACTTGAGAGATTAGTGGCACCAATAAATATTCGTGTGGCGCGTTTTTTTAACCACCTTGCATTCTTTTTTTACTTTTTTTTATAAGGTCAATCTTAAATGGGTCATAGGACTAAAATGGATTAAAAAAAATAAATGATCAAAATAATTTTTTTAAAAGATAAAAGATCAAATTGAATAAAAAATAAAATAAATGATTAAATTGAACTATTTAAAGGAAAAATGATTAAACCAAAAAAAAATCATAAGATAAGCCTTCTTTTTTACTTTAGTCATTTCTTTGTGGAAATTATCATTCAAAAGAATAAAAGATAAGCTAAAAACTTGATGCCTAAATTATGTAAGGCTTACATAAGGACAAATATACCATACACAATAGTAACAATGAATTTGAAAATTCGGATATCAAAAATGACCAGTTGTATACGTAATTTGTCAAGTTTATTTAACTAATAGTTGATGTGATTAAAAAGGTGATTTAAATATTTTTATGGTTTTGGTTTTTAGAAGAAAACAAATAAACGAATGCAAAGAGAGGTTTTGAGTGATGATAAGAATGATTAGGGTTATGATTCAGTACCAATTTCCCCCAATAACAATCCTAATGAAATTTTTTTCCTAGTTAATTATTAATTCCCTAAATCAACTAAAGCCTATGATTAAGGTTAGAAGATGTTCTTTGCCTTAAATCAATACCCCAATGATCATGAGTCTATCGATTTAAGTCAAAGGATAAAATCAATTCTAGGGATGATTAATTAAAGATTAACCAATCTGTCGAAGATTACCCAAATAGTTTGATCATGTAATTTGGTGCAAAACATTTTCTATATAGATCTACCAATTACATGTAGATGATCACTATTATACAATTAATTAAATATTAGAATAACCAGTTCCAAATAAATAGTAAAAACAAGGAAAATAATTAGTTAACATAAAACAATGAGGAATTCCATTAAGAACAAGGAGAGAAGTACATATGGACAGTAGACCTGTCAAAACGGGTTCGACCCGCGAGCCAGCCCATTTTGGCTCATCAAAATCGGTGGGTTGGGTTGATAAAAAACTGGCTCACTTTGATCCCGGGTTATTTTAACCCGATCCACTTAACCCACAACCCACCCGGGTTGAACCCGGGTGAGCCGGGTTGGCTCACGGGTTACATTAAAAAAAAAAAAAAACTGACCTATTCTAAGTTTACTCTACACGTACCACTGTACCACACTCAGCAGTGACAAATCACTTTCATTCACGGGCCTTTCACATTTTCACACTTTCACTCTCATTCTCTCAACTCTCAAGCCACTGTCCACAAAACAAAAGGTGAAAAGGGGAAAAATTTGCAAAGCCAAAACCCTAAATGCAAAGCTCCAGCCGCAGCCTCCAATAGTCCAATCCAAGTGAAAATTTTGCAACGCACACTCACCACTCCGTCCAGTCACCGACGTCGTCGTCCAGCTCGCCGAAGTCGCCGTCCGACTTGCCGTTTGGCTCACCGTCCCACTTCATCATTGCCACAACTAAAGACGTTGAAGCCCAACTCCACCTGCACCACGCACGCAGTCTGCCACCGGCCTCCTCGAGCTCGGCCACTCCCTCCGTCCCTCCATCCCTCCGTCGTCACCGCTAGTACGGATGAATATGATGCACAACTTTTGAGTCCCAACTTAATTAGTGCTGTATTGGTGTGATACTATATACACTTCATATATGCGATGAACGAAATTCGTGAGTAATTGATTATAGTGAGTTTGACATTTTATTCAATTATTAAGTAGAAGTAAATATCAAATATCAATTCAATATACTTAGCGGAATCTTAGAAATTCTTATACATACACATGAAAGGTATAGTAAAGATGGAATTGAACGTAGAAAAAAGTGAAATAAGAAAAATTAGAGAAAAAGTCTAGAGACATAATAAACAGTTTAGGAAGCAAGTTGAGGAACCATGACTTTTTGGATTACTTTTTCGGTTCTCATGGGGATTAGGTCATTCCTGAACATCCTTACTTTGTGGCCATCACTCTAACACGGTAACAGTCATTAGCAGTGACTTTTGATGATTAGCATTAGCTTGAAATTAATTTGTGTTTTTGGTTAGTGATGTAATTTATGTATTAAGAAAAAGAAAAGAGAAAGACAAAAAAAGACAAATACTGCGATATAAAATAAAAAAAAAATAATGATAAATTTTTGTGTTTTAGTATTTTAAATTTTTAATGTTGTTGATTGTTGAACAATGAACATATTGATGTTTGTTTATGTTTGTTTGAGTTTTATGTAGTTTGTAATATTTAAAGTTTAAACTTACTTATATTGGTTTAATTTGCATTTTTCTTTGCTTATGTTGTGATTTTTTAATTTTTTTTTTTAAACTTAAAGTGAGCCAACCCACGAGTCAGCTCACAGGCCAACCCGTATAACCCACCAACCCGTGTGGGTTGAGCCGGGTTGGGAAAAAACTGACCCACCACCAAAGTGAGCCAACCCGGCTCGACTCACTTTGTTGACAACCCGTGGTGGGCCAACCCGGGTGGGCCGGGTTGGCCCGTTTTGACAGGTCTAATGGACAGTTAGTTACATCACAACCCCGGACTAGGGGGACTAGCCACTTATGATCAAAGCAAAACTAGCAATCTTATACGTTTCTGATTGTTGTTCCCCTCCTAAGGGTAGGTTCTTACACGTTACTCACTTGTCTACCCTAGCAGGGATGGAACGAAAGAAGTTTTGAGAATTCAAGAGAAGGTCACGGCGAGACGAATCGTTTCTAATTAACGCTATAAAACATAAACATATCAACAGGCATGAACGATGATCATGATTCGTCCTACGGTGGTTCTCACGCTCTTCAACTATCAAAAGCCCTCCAGGTTCTCTCAAATTCATAAAAAGATAAGAATAAAATTAAAGATTTTCTTCCCTAAAAGAAATAGATTTCATTCCTTATTTATAATATGCTGATCATGCAAAATTATCGCAATCGTACAAAATTACCATGATTGTAGTCTTTTGATTAGCTTAAAAGATTCATGATATTTAGCTCTTTTTCACATGAAACCTCTTAAGCACTTGTGTTTCACAAACTTATACTAAACCGTGAGTTTTTCCAAAATAAAATTTATCAAAATGTATGAATATGACATGAAAACTCACATCAAAATACAGTCAAAAAATTGCTGTTGTAAACTAGCATATACTCTTTTGTGAAAACCAATGTCTACACGCTATGTTCCTTTTACTTGCGTTCAATGGACTTATTCACTTGCACAAACTATTTTATATTAAGTATAAATGACATCCAATCATGTACTGGATTCACGTTAGCCATAAGAGAAATGCACAAACTCATCTTTAGTAAATTCAGTTTGCCTCTCGTATTTTGAATTACCAACATTTGAATTTCGAGTAAGAAATGACAAAATAGAAGAATTATCAAAGAATATTCTTCCAAGTCTATAAAACACTATGCTCATGCACTATAGAGAAAGGAGCACATGCATTTATCTGTACTTTTATTTTTTCTCTCTCCACAAGAACGTGACACATGACAATGTCCCCAACTATGAGACAACAGTCATATCAAGGCAAAACGAATCTTTTCACTAAAGTCGATAAAAAATGACTCAAGGTTTGCTATTCAATACAAGAAAATGAAGAGAAAAACAAACAAGAGAATTTGAAGTGATATTTTGTCACATCAATGGATGAAAATTTATTGTGCTTAAGTTGTTCATCCTTTGTTTAGCAAAGTTATTTCATTATATTCGAGCTTAAGTGTTTATCCACTCTATTGAGTGATTTGAATCTATGTATTCATTCAAACATTATTATTTGTGAAAGCTAGGAGTGACTTAGTGTTAAACAATACTTGAGTGTCTTAGATTTAGGGGGAGTCTAAAGGTGTGCCAGAAGTAACCTTAAGAATGTTGTTGTAGTCAGGAATGACATGACACAAAACTTGTTGTAATCAAGCTTTGATTATTTAAACCCTTGATGCGTAAAAATAGTACTCGTACAAGGACAAGTGTATCCCACGTAGTAGTAACAATGGATTAAAAGTCTGGTTATTGAACTTTAGAAACCAATTGTATTTCCAAATAGTCAAAATTATTAAACTAAACAGTTGAGATAATTCAAAAGAATATTTAAGTATTTTTGTGGTTTTTGGTTTTTAAAAGAAAACAAATAAACTATTACAGGAGAGATTTAAGTGATAGTAAAAAAGCGACCAACTATTAGGATTCACTATACCAATTTCCCCCCAATTCCAATTCTAATGAAGTTCCTTCTATAGTTAATTATCAATTCTCAAAGTCAACCAAATCGTATGATCAAGGTTGAAGGATGCCCTTTGCCTTAAATCAATACTCCAATGATCATGGGTGTATCCATTTAAGTCAAAGGATACAATCAATTACATGGATGATCAATTAAGGATTAATGAATTTATCAAAGATTACCCAAATAGATTGATGAAGATGTAAATCATAGAATTAGAGCAGGGTGGATGAAATGGCAGAGTGCATCGGGGTTTTTGTATGACCGCAAAATTCCCCTTAAGTTGAAAGGAAAATTCTATAGAACAGTTGTAAGACCGGCAATGCTATATGGAGCAGAATGCTGACCAGCACATAGACAACATGAGCATAAAATAGGGGTAGTAGAAATGAGGATGTTAAGGTGGATGTGTGGATATACGAAGATGGATAAGATAAGAAATGAGGATATTCGAAGAAAGGTATCAGCGGTACCGATATGTTAAAAGATGATGGAGCATAGATTGAGGTGGTTTGGGCACGTTATGAGACGGTCACTGGATGCTCCCATAAGAACAAAAGTTTGTTGCCAAGAGCTCAACACAAAGAGAGGTAGAAGTCGTCCGAAACTTACCTGGAGAAAGGTAGTTAAACAAGACCTAATGGAGTGAGATATAGATTAACGGACAGTATGTCTTTGGACGGAGTGGAGAAAAACTATAAGTTTGGTGGAGGGTTAAACCCATTAGTAGTTCTATGTTCCAGTCATTCCCTTGGTTTTAGTTCTTTTCCCCCTTTTTTTCCTCTCTTCTTCCTTTCACCCTTTTCTTTATCTCTTTTGTCTTATTTTCACTTTTTTTTTCCCCTCTCCCCTTTTCTTTCTGTCTCGTTTATGATTTATCATTGGGTTCATCTACCACCGACCTCAATTAACTTGGGTTAAAGGTGTTGTTGATATTGATGTTGACCCAAATAGATTGATTATGCAATTTGGTGTAAAACATTGCCTCATAGGTTTACCGAACATACGCAGATGATCATCATAGTACATTCGATTAAGCATAGGATTAGTTAGTTTCCAAATAAACAATAAGAATAAGGAAAAGAAATGATTAACATAAAACACTGAGTAGTTTCATTATGAACAGAGAAAGGGGTACAATTGGACAGTTACATCATAACCCACAGACTAGGGTGACTAGCCGCTCATGATCAAAGCAAAACTAGAAAGCCTATAAGAAATTATCATAGACATACCACAAGGTAGGAATAATGATCACGATCCATCATCACAGTGTTGTCCATGCTTCAAAACTCTCAAAACCCCCTTAGAGTGCTCTCAAATTCATAAATTAGGTAAAAGATATAAAAAGTAACTCCTATTTATAGCGTCCTAAAGATATCAGCCAGAAAGGGACACTGCGATTATGTTGAACTCCACAATGACCATGGTCGAAAACTTGTGATGTTAAATCTTTAGGGCATTGTGAAATGACTATGGCCCTCATGGTGTGGACTATGATCGTGGTGAGTTTACCACGACCCTTGTCGGAAGATGACACTGTTCAGAAGGGATGACTTCATTGTATCATGGTCGTACTACTTACCACGATCGTGATGAATGTACCATGGTCGTAGTCAAGTGATAAAGTTCTTCAAATATTCAAAAAAACATGTAATTTCCAACTCTTTCACTCCATTGAGCGACTATATTCCTGCAAGACAAAACTAGTGTCCAAACGCGACTTTTGCCAAGAAAATGGATGAAAATGACACAAAAAATAACTCAAAAAGTGGTTTATCAACCCTTTACTAGTTTGTAAAGGAGAACTGGATGTAACTCTATTGAATGAACTTGTATAACTTAAGTATTTTTACTTCTCTCCAAAGTTATTTTTGTTATTATTCTCTTGTGCTGATTTTGATACACTTCATCACACAAGTCTTCTTTTGAAAAACCTTTTGTGAAGACTTTGTTTTATTAAGCATTGGACGATGTTCTCTTGTTTTCAACAATTTTTTTTTCCATTCACTAGACGATACCTTTAGCAACTTGGTTTTAAGCATATCTTCTTATGGAAAACTTCTCTTTGCGAAAAAATTTACATATTTATCTAACACATTATTCAACTCCCATTCTATTGTGATATTTGATATTTCAGCTACAAAATCCTGATACCTTGTGGGTGAAGCTTGATAATTGCTATGCATACTTAGTTTGTACACTTAAATTACATAGTAATTATCTAAGTTCTTCTATTTTGGTGCTTCTTTTGACTTAAGATAGGAATTTATATTTTTTTTTGAGTTTTTATCTTAAGAATACTAAAGTTAGTAAATCTACAATATTTTTTTTTCTATTTTGTAGAGTTTTGGGGTACATGAACAAAAGAATGGAAGATGTATGAAGAATTAAAGCAGCATGCCAGAGCACGCTTAGCACGTGAAGCCAAGTTGGAAGCCAGTTGTATCGAGCATGGGCACTAAACTCGCACTTGTAGGCTTAGCGCATGGTCACTTAAGCTAGTTATACTTTGCATGTGCGCTCGGCGCACACATGCAGGCTTAGCGCATAGTCATTTTTAGAAAAACATGATTATGCAACATTTTGAAGATTATAAAAGGCTACACTGTGCTTTTTTTAGGGAGTTGGTCAACAAGGGCACGGAATAGAGCAACACACTCACTTTGGAGCTCTTCTTCTTCCATTTTCTTTGTTTCATCTTTTGTTTTTGAGCCTCTCATGACTATGAAAGGCTAAATTAGTCATTGTTGGGAGCTTGGATACCAAACACTCTTTGATGTAACGATCTTTATTATATCTAAGTTTATTGTCTTGTTTATAGTTTCATCATCCATTCATATGTATGTTATAGGGTTTTAATTATTGGGAAATGTTTTTACCTTAAGAACTTAAAGAAGCTTCTAGGTAACCCATGTCTAAGGCTATATAATGGTGTTATTTAGCTTTGTTTATGCATCTTTATTCTTAACGCACATTACTTGGTTTAGCTCTTAAGGGATTAAGAGTGAAATTAGGTAGTTTAGACTCTTTCACATGAAGAATCATGGTTATAGTATTTTAGTTGATGAATGTAATAGTTGAAATAATTTTAAATAGTTAAAAATCCTTAACATTGTATCAAGAGTAATTTTGATAGATCAAGCACCCAACACATGTACAAAAATCTACACCAAACACCATTTTCCACCTTCAAGTGTTTGTTTCTTGTCTCTTGTATCTTGTTTTGCTTTCCTATCCTTTGTTATGGTTAAAGTTTATATCTTTGCACTATCACTATGAAAATATTTTTTAGTCGTTTATTCGCTTAAAATTCAGTATATACAAACTCTTACCATAATAAAAATCCCTATGGATTAGACACTTGATCTTACCATTTAAATATTAATGTGACAAATCGATACACTTGTCAAGAAGTTAACAAAGCTCTAGACTTTGAAATACCTAAGCACCCTCTAGACTTTGAAATACCTAAGCACCCTTCCTGTTCTTAAATCGGAGTCTCGACTTGGTTGTTCCTACAGGTGGGGTTCTATTTTAAAGGCCCTTGAGCACTTGAAGGATGATTTTATTTTTAGAGTTGGCAGTGGTAACATCTCTGTTATATTATTTTGTCCAGAGAACATGCAGAAGCATAGACGTAATTACAAAGATGAAGGATAGAAAGAAGTAAACACCAGAATTTTACTTGGTTCATTAACTTGCTATTAATAAGTTAACTAATCCAAGGGCAAAGGGAAAATCTCCCAATTCTCACTCAATTTATTCACTTCAGAAATCTCTATACAAACATTACAAGAATTCAACTCTAGTAATACATAGGTAACAGAACCTATACATCAAATTTATACTTTGTACAAAATATTACAAATATCCTAACACAATGAAACTAAAAACACAAAACGAAGAACATGCATCAAAGTATTAATCTGAAACCTAAACAGGCAGAATTTCAAATACCTAGCAGATACAATCAGTAAATCAAAGAAGACAAAATCAATCATCTTCAGCTTCGTTCAATAGCACGAGAAAAATACCTCGTTCGAGTTTCATCAAGAACTCCAAGATACCTTGAACCAATCCAAAAATACCTTCAAACTGAAGAGAAGGAACGAATATACTTACCTGGAACAGCAAGATACGCACCAGAGGAGCACTGAACCAAGCACTCTAAGCTCAACTCTCCTTTTTGAGAGAGAAGAATCAAAGCACCACTATTGAAGAGGAAAAAACCAGAGAGCTAGGGTTCGGGTGTTAGTGCAATTCGTAAAATGCACACACATAACAAAAACAAGCTTCTGGAGTCTTCCACACTTTTATCTCCTTAAAACCAAGCAGAAAAAGAAAGAAAACGAATACTCCCTTGAAAGCGAAATGGGCTAGGCCCAACATACACTCATCCAACACTTTTATAAAACGCACCGTATTGCATATCATGTATTTTAATTTTAATTTTTCAGAAAATACAATTATCAAACTCCACCTTATTTTTGAAAAAGAAAAAAAAATAGAGCAAGAACCTAATTAGGAGATTGAACCCAATGCCGACTCAACTATACTTTAAATGCAGCAATTTTCAGTAAATTCAAGGCTTCCCTATATTTACTGACAGGAACAACTTTAGTAAAAATGTCATTAGGATTATATGCAGTATCAATTTTTTCTACCTTAACCTGATTATCAACAATGATATCTCTAATGAAATGCAACCTAACATCTATATGTTTGGTTCTTTCATGGTAAGCACTATTTTTGGACAAATGTATGTCACTTTAAGAATAACAAAATATCTGAGGGATACCTGCACACAGACCTAATTCAGAGGTAATATCTTTTAGCCAGAGAGCCTCCTTTATAGCTTCTATCAAAGCCATATATTCAGCTTCTATAGTGGACAGAGTCACTCTATGTTGTAGGTTGGCCTTCCCACTAACATTGCCTCCAACAGTAAATACAAGGCCAGTGAGTGACTTTCTTTTATCAAGGTCAGCAACATAATCTAAGTCACAACTAAAAAATCATTAGAATCACAGGCAGAAAAATGCAAACAATTACTAGAGGTACCATGTAAGTATCTAAATAACCATTTAACAACATTCATATGTTCCTTACAAGGTATAGACATAAACCTACTTACCACACTAACACCATAGGCTATGTCAGGCCTAGTGTTGATCATAACATACATCAAACTTCCTATGACATTAGCATAGGGCACATTTTCCATGTGCAACAACTCCTCAGCGGATAAATCATCTGTAGAAGATTTCAGTTTAAAGTGTGCCCCCAAGGGCACATTAACAGGTTTACACATATGCAAAGAGAAGAGTTTTATGATCTTCTCAACATACTGGGGCTGAGAAAGGGATAGATGTATACCCATTCTGTCCCTAACAATATCCATGCCAAGAATTCTCTTAGCAGGACCTAAGATTTTCATGTCAAACTCTTTACTAAGTATACCTTTCAAATTATCAATTTCATTATAGTCTTTAGAAGCAATTAACATATTATCCACATAGATAAGCAGATAAACATAGCAGCCATCATTCAAACATTTAAAATACACACAATGGTCAAAACTACATTTATTAAACCCATGGGACAACACAAAATCATCAAACCTCCTATACCATCGCCTAGGAGAATGCTTCAAACCATAAATGGATTTCTTAAGCAAACGCACCTTACCTTCTGAGCCTCTCTTTACAAACCCTTCAGGTTGCTCCATAAAGATCTGCTCCTCAAGGTAACCATGCAAGAAAGTTGTCTTAACATCCAGCTGCTCCAGCTAAAAGTCAAAGACAACAACAACATATAAGATCAGCCTGATTGAGGTGTTTTGACTACAGGGGAGAAAATCTCATGATAGTCAACGCCCTCAATCTAAGAGTAACCTTTGGCAACAACCCTTGCCTTAAACCTGGCTGCTTCAACACCAGGCACAACTGGCTTTTTCTTAAATACTCACTTGCAACCAATAACCTTTTTCCCTTGGGGTCTATCAACCAACACCCAAGTCTGATTCCTTTTGAGAGAATGCATCTCTTCTACTATATCTTGTTGCCAATTCAACCTAGATGGCAGCTCCATGGCTTCAGAGTAAGTGCAAGGCTCCTCTTCTTCAAGCTGAGTTCCAACATGAAAAGCAAATGCTATAAGATCAGTATGAGCAAACTTGCTAGGAGGCCTAATAGTCCTCCTAACCCTATCTCTAGCTAACCTATAGTTGGAGAGAGATGACTCTTCTTGATTTTGGCCAAGAGAAGAGTCATCAGGAGCTTGATCACTCAAATCAAACTCATGCACAGGACCAAGCTGATTTTCAGCACCCTCAGACTCACCACCATCCAGCCTAGATGAGGCAGAATACTCCACCTCCAGCTGAACCTTGTCAGCAGATTGCACCTGCTCTCTATCCTTTATGATGTCTTTATAAAAGACCATCTTATGAAAGGCCACATCCCTACTAATGATGCACTTTCTCTCATGTGGCAGCCACAACTTATAGCCTTTAGTACCAATAGGATACCTAATGAAAACAGCTTTAAGAGCTCTAGGACTCAACTTATCTTGCTTGGTCTGAACATAAGCAACACAACCAAAAGGTTTCAAGTGATTTAAACCTGGAGGTTTGTCAGACCATATCTCCATAGGAGTCTTAAAATCTATGGCAGATGAAGGACTCCTATTAATGACATAGCATGCAGTGGCAACAGCCTCTACCCAGAAAGACTTGTCTAAACTAGATTCAGCCAGCATACACCTAACCTTATTAAGTATAGTCCTATTCATCTTTTCAGCTACTCCATTCTGCTAAGGGGTATCAGCACAAGTCCTATGCCTAGAGATATCATGCTCCTTACTGAAATCAGAGAACTAACTATTACAAAACTCTAGGCCATTATCAGTTCTAAGAACTTTGACCCTATTCCAGTCTTATTCTTTACCAGCAACTTCCACTCCTTAAAACTAGCAAAGGCCTGATCCTTCTATTTTAAGAAGTAGGTCTAGACTTTCCTAGAGTAGGAATCCACTATGGACAGAAATAGTGGGAGCCAGACAGAGAGCTAGGGACTCCTAGAGAGCCCCACAAGTCAGAATGAACATACTCTAACAGAGCCTTGGCAGAACCCTTGGCCATAGAGAAAGATAACCTATGTGTCTTTCCTAGGACACACACCTCACAAAACTCTAAGTTTTCTAGCTTCTTAGAATCCAAGATACCCTGTTTTCCTAGCTCTTGCAACCCTTGGTTGCTTATGTGCCCTAACCTCTTGTGCCAAAGAAGAGAATCCTCTTTCTTTCCAGAAACCACACAAGACTCTATGCCCAAAGTATCACCCTCCAAGATATACAAACCATTTACAAGCTTCCCTACTAAGACAGTGGTATTCCCCTTTAGTACCTTAAGTGTTCCTTTTTCACTTTGAAACACATATCCACCTTTATCAAATGTACATAAGGAGATCAGGTTCCTTCTTAGGGTAGGAACAAGCCTCACATCTTTCAACACTTTAATAGACCTATCTTTAAGCCTTAGCTATACAGATTCTATTCCAGCAACCTCACAGGCTTAATCATTACCCATAAAAACCTTTCCACCAGTCTTTTGAGAAAACTCCATCAACCAATCCCTCCTAGGGGTCATGTGAAAAGAACAACCAGAATCCAACACCCATTCCTCTTCATGGGAGGTGTTAGATAGGGACAACACCTCTCCATTCTCACAACCACTCAATAGATTTACAAAATCTATTTTAGGACCTTCATTTTGAACTTTACTCCTTTTAGGGAAGTTCTTCTTAACATGCCCCTCCTTGTGACACTGCCAACATGTCACTTTTCCCTTTGGTTGGTTGTTGGTCTTATTTGGATTGCTACTATTATTGAAACTATTGTTATTATTATTGTAGCCTTTCCCTTTATTCCCAAAGCTATTCCCCTTTTACTTCTTGTTATTCTTACCCTTAACTATTAGCCTTTCCCCATTAGTCCTTTTATTCAGGTTCAATTCTAACTCCTTACACTTTAGGGCAGTCAACACATCCTCTAAACCCAAGGTTTCCCTGTCATACTTGATGGCAGCGTTGACATCCTTAAAGGATTCAGGAACATCATTTAGAAGAATTATAGCTTGGTTTTCATGATATTTTTTCATCCACATTAGCCAAGCTAATGGTGATCCTATTAAACTCATCCAAGTTCTCAGCAAGAGACTTGCTAGGATCCATCTTAAAACCAAAGAGCTTGTCTTTGAGATAGATCTTGTTTGACAAGGATTTTTTCATGAACAAGGACTCAAGCTTCAGCCATACTCCAGCAGTTGTGGTTTCCTCACCCACCTACCTAAGAACACTACCAGACAAATGTAGAATGAGAAAGCTAAAAGCATTCTCAAGAAGATCAAATTTCTAATCAGGTGTAAAGGTAGAAGGCAAGTCCTTCTCCCCACCTAAAGCCTTTGCACACTTCTGATTTACAAGAACAACTTTCATCTTCATACGCCACATGTTAAAATCCCCTTTTCCATCAAATTTCTCCACCTCAATCCTAGCTGACCCCATCATGACTATTTCAAGAATGAGAAACAGTAAAGAACACAGAGAATAGAAAAAAAAAAAACATAGAAGGAAGACACCAAGAACCAAGGCTCTTGATACTAGTTGTTATATTATTTTGTCCAGAGAACACGCGGAAGCATAAACGTAATTACAAAGATGAAGGATAGAAAGAAGTAAATACCAACATTTTACTTGGTTCATTAACTTGCTATCAACAAGTTAACTAATCCAAGGGCAAAGGGATAATCTTCCAGTTCTCACTCAATTTATTCACTTCAAAAATCTCTATACAAACATTACAAGAATTCAACTCTAGTAATACATAGGTAACAGAACCTATACATCAAATTTCTACTTTGTACAAAATATTACAAATATCCTAACACAATGAAACTAAAAACACAAAACGAAGAACATGCATCAAGGTATTAATCTGAAACTTAAACATGTAGAATTTCAAATACCTAGCAGATACAATCAGTAAATCAAAGAAGACAAAATCAATCATCTTCAGCTTTGTTCAATAGCACGAGAAAATACCTCTTGTTCGAGTTTCATCAAGAACTCCAAGATACCTTGAACCAATCCAGAAATACCTTTAAACTGAAGAGAAGGAACGAATATACTTACCTGGAACAGCAAGATACGCACCAGAGGAGCACTGAACCAAGCACTCTAAGCTCAACTCTCCTTTTTGAGAGAGAAGAATCAAAGCACCACTATTGAAGAGGAAAAAACCAGAGAGCTAGGGTTCGGGTGTTTGTGCAATTCGTAAAATGCACACACATAACAAAAACAAGCTTATGGAGTATTCCCCACTTTTATCTCCTTAAAACCAAGCAGAAAAAGAAAGAAAACGAATACTCCCTTGAAAGTGAAATGGGCTAGGCCCAACATACACTCATATAACACTTTTATAAAACGCACCGTATTGCTTATCATGTATTTTAATTTTAATTTTTCAGAAAATACAATTATCAATCTCCTTATGGTTTGACAAATGGTCGGTTGTTTGGGTGAGCTTGTGGACTTTATAAATATTCAGGATAGAGTATATTTAATTTGTTGAACGATATTCATGAGGATGGTGTTTGGAACTGGAATAGACTTGCTACGCATGTTCCAATGATTTATCGCTTGAAAGCAGCTAGCTAGTCTTCTGTTGAATGGCGATATCGACGATGAGATCGTGCGGGTGTTGCTCAAAGAGGAGAGTATGATACTATAGCTTATTGGTGGCTCGCAGCTTAGTCGACTATCCATAATACCCACAATGAAAACTGGACGTGGATTTGGTCGCAAAACACTTCAGAAAATATAAAATTCTTCCTTTGGCTAGCTAGCCATGGAAGATTACCCACTAACGTTTATAGGGTGTCTAGGCACTTTGCTGTAACAGGTGTGGGCTCTTCCTGGAGACAACAATGCATGTTCTAAGGGACTGCTCAAAGGCCAGGAGGATTTGGACGATGCTGGCCAAGGATGGTGTCTTTCAACAGAATGATGATAACATTCACCAATGATTGCAACGACACTGCACATGCTAGGCAAGCACTATGTGCGGAGCATACCTTCCGTGAAGGTAATAATTGTGTTGATGTTCTTGCAAAATCAGGATTTGCCTCTTCCGAGATGTGCATCGTTATCCAACATTGTTTGTAGAACATGCTTCTTCGGTTCTTCCTCTGCTTGTTGATGTGATAGGAGTTGTTGCAGTTAGGCGATAGTTTCCTTTTCTGCTTTCTGTTTTATCTTTTTCCATTCATATAAAAAAAATTGAATCACAAATTATATTTTTTTCCAAACCCATAAGTTATATGTAAAAAAATTTATATTAATATAAAATTATTTAACTCATTATTCGTGTACATCAAAATTAACAAAATATATACTTTTCAAATATATAAAAATATGAACCATTTGATTTTTTTACCGTTATTCAATTTTTATAAAATTTGACATAAATAATAATATATAATTGTTGAATCAATTAGAATCACAATTTTAAAATATGTCAAGTTATTGAAAGTATAATAGTTAATGAGTGAAACCAAATCATTATATTTTTAACTTTTAATTGTTATGTTTTAATCAGTAATTATAGTTTTAAATTATAGTCTCTAAATTTTATTAGCAATTCAGGATATATTTAAGAGTTGATTTTTAAGAAAAAAATGAAATGATAAAAAAATCCATTTTTAATAACATTTTCTAATTTATTAATATTTTAAAATAAAAATAACATAAATTCTGAAAATTTATATCTTTATCTTTTATTTGTTTTATATGAACATATATATATATATATATATATATATATATATATAAAAACAAAAGTTCATCTATCCCTTTTTTCTTCTTCATATCCTTTTTTTAGGGCATTTAAAAAATGGACAAGTTCGAATAAAATCGCAAACACTTTGTTCAGCTTGAACCCCACACTTCTAATAGATGTTCCGAAATTTAGCAAATAAACTGTTTTAAGGAGAGTTACAAGATAAATACAGACTAATAAACACGATAAAAGTGACGTTTAGTAAACATGTTGGAATGAGATCGAACAAAATATAAGACACTTTGGACCTTTTGGACTTAGTTTTTGTTTAAGTACATTTTAATTTTAAATTAAATGTGTTCAAAGGGCTCTAAACGTGATGGACGAAGTAGGAGACAAAGACTTGCATTAATATGTACAAACACTAATGATCAAGTCTAGCATACCAGACCAAAATGTCTTTCATATCATGCATGAGTCTTTTATATCCGTTAGATTCTTTTAATTTTAAATCTATGGTTCATAATTTTCTTCTTTTTTCTTTTTCTTTTTTCTTGTTTACTCTATTTTTCAAATTTTGTCCCCCCTTCTCTCTTCTTCTTCGAGCTCCACCAGAACAATAGAACCGCCGCCACCACCGCATCACCGCCTCAATCCTTCCCTCTCATTCTCGACTATTTTGGAATCCCAGGCCATCGACATAGTGGCGGTGTCGTAGGCCAACTTCATGCGCGTCATCATCCCCGATAACTAGGAGCCTTTTGGAAGCTTTCATGGAGTGTCGAAGACTCCAACGATGACGTCGGAATCGTAGTCGGATTCGGACCAAAGGTCACATTGATTGGGAGGCTGAGGAACTGTGGGGAGCGCGTGGTGTGGAGGTGGCGGAGGTCTTCAAAGACAACGAGGACAGAAGGGTGTTGGCTTATGGACGCGACTTGCTGGCGCGTGAGCACTGCGGAGAAGCCATGGAAAATGGTGTCATATACGTGGAGGGTGCTATTGGCGGATAGGTGGTGATTTCGTCATTGGCCGCTGCGTAGGCTCTTGGTAGTGGTTTCGCCGATGGTAGCGTGGCGCCTCTACGTGGAACAAAAGATGAATAGGGTGATTATGGTGAAGCATAGAGGGTGCGAGAAGAAGATGAGGAAGTTTTTTGTTTTTCAATACTTGATGTTTAATATTTGTTGGTCGGAGGCAACCTATAGTGATGGTGGTGGTTTCGCCGTTGACCGCTGCGTAGGCTCTTGGTGGCGGTGAAGCAGTGTTGTTGATGTGGATGGAGGGTTTGGAGGGACAAAATTGGGACAGGGGAGAAAAAAGAAAAAAGAAAGAAATTTTTTTAGAACCATAGATTTAAATTTAAAAATGATCATGTGGCTAAAATTACTTACGCATTATACGCAACATGTTTTAGTTGTGTATCCTAGACTCCATCCACTTTAATGCCAAAGTCAGAGAATGTAGAAGGTGAGTAATAATTTCAATTATTAAGATATATACATATATGCATAGAATGTCTTATTATATAATAGTAAATGGGAAGAAAGGCAGTTGAGTAACTACCATGGGCCTTCAACCTGGCCAAGGCCCAATGGGGGTCTAGAACAAAAAGTAAAACACGGAAAGCACAAATACAAAAAGGATACGAATACAACAAAGACACAAAATACAAGAATGTGTCAAAAGTTAAAAATTATAAGACATGACACAACTATAATATAACATTAAATTTATCTAAAGTTAGCATATAATAACAAGAGTTTATTATTTTTTATTCTTGAAACTTATAATTTTTGTTTTAAATCCTCGAATTTTTTATCTGTTTTAGTACTTTAATTTTTTTTTATAATCCTTACTTTTATAGTCTTTTTTTTTTCATCTTACTTTGAATCTCTTGAAAGGATTAAAAATAAGAAAAGAAAAAAAGTTGTAAGACTAATAATAAAGATGAAAAGAAAGTTTAAAAACAAAAAAACAAAAAAAAAATACTCGGACAAAAAACATAAATTCTAAAAAAAGGACTAAAAAAAATAATATGTCATGATAATAATAATAATAAAAATCATTTTAAAAGTAAACATAATAAGATTTATCTAATCATCGTGAGATTTCGATCAACATTGATATAAATGTTTCCACATAATATCCAACATGAAAATGTACTTGACCTAATTAACACATTGACACAAACACTAAATAAAAACTTTTAAATTATGAAATAATTAATTTAAAATAATGACAACTAAAAACTGTTATGATTTTTATTTTGATCCTATTCATCTTCAATCCACATCCACCATAATCACAACTCGGGCCACCAACAGCTAACACACACCCCATCGTCATGCCAAGCCACAAGCACCGCACATGACGACATCACCGACGGTCGTTACTATGGGTTGCCACCACCACCACCAATTACAACCCTTGTGGAAGAGGGAATGGATGCATTAGTAATTAAATTTAACCCATAATATGACGTTAAGGCCGACACAAGCAGATAAATGGTTATGGGCATGGGAACATGCGAGATACTATTATGTGAATTATCATATTCTATAGGAAATGCAGAATTTTCCCCAAGTTTTTGCTTGTTTTACACTTTTGTGGAAGTTAGATGTGCCTCCAAAAGTCAAGTTTTTTGTTTGGAGGGCAGCTTTGAACAAGGTTGCCACTAGGGATAACCTTTGTAAAAGGGGTATCCATGTGTTAAACGATGATTTCATATGTCCTTTTTGTTTCTAGGTGGATGAATCCATCAGTCATATCCTCTTTGTGTGTCCTCGAGTATCTTATGTTTGGTGACAGTGGTATCAGAAGATAGGAATTATCTCGGCATGCCCATGGTTTGTGGATGATCATTTTAGCCAACATATTCTACACGGATCTAAAGAAACAAATCAGACATGACAGATTGCTCGGTGCACCAAATTGTGGAGCATATGGCTTCATCGTAATGCGTGTGTCTTTGATGAAGCTGGGTTTGATGAAGTTAAACTCCTGGAGGATAGTTTATTTTATGCATGGACATGGTTGAAAGGAAAAGTAAAGACATTTTTAACTATTCTTTCTCACAGTGGATGTGTAACACAGGGGCATGCATCTCTGTTGATGTTTAATTCAAAGATATGCAGGTCGAAGGTTATCCTAAATCTGTAGTTTCTTTCATAGTAGTAACCCAATTCGGTTTCGTCTTTGCTATTGTAGGTACTTGGGTCGGTTAGTGATGCGTGGGGTTCAATCCTTATATATATTGTACTTGTACAGGTTAGAATCTTATTTTATGCACTTTCAGGCAATGTACGACAAGATTCTTACCATGATCTTGTATCTGGCAGCTATTTATTGGCTTGTCAGCTGTTTTATGCACTTCTTGTGCCCTATAATATATCTCTTTGTTGGTTGATAAAAAATAAAAAATGAAAAAGGGATAAATGTGAAGAAAAAAAGTATGTTAAGGTCAAACAGTAAAGGAAAAATAAATATAGTCATAATTTTTAACTATTATTATATTAAATTAATTGTTTTAAAATTTAATAAAATATTAATGTTTTTAACTGAAAATTATAAAAAAGATTAAAATAAAACTCTTTAAATATAAATGACTAAAATAAAATTTGTAAGACTTAATGTATAAAAAACAAAAAACAAAAAGAAAAATACTAAAACATAAGTGATCCAAAGGTTCCTATATCCAACAATTCCGAACAGTTTTATATTCCGACAAATTATTTATATAAGCAATTAACTAATTTAAAAAAATATTAACATGACGAAATTGGAAGACGAAACATTATTATAAACCACTGGTGTATCAACTATCAAATCAGGAATCTGTCACCCAACATTAAGTGGGTGAAAATGATGTTAATTTACATTGTTCTCGTTCCTGTTCACATACACAAAAATTCTGATTAGTCGCAACACAAATTGTAATAATAAGGTCCCCTTTTTTGAACAACAACATTAGAAGATGACAAATTAAAGAATTATGTGGCTACATGCACATTTCAATGTAACCAGCATACTGATTAAAGCCCTGTATCCAAGCAGATATAAACAAATTAGAAAATCCGTATTCAAAAGTTTCGAGTACCTATTTGAAATCCTCAAGAATAAATTACAAGGGCAAATTGTTTCAATTACAATCTAGCTAGTTCTACACTGAATAAACACAACATATTAGTTATTCATACAAATGCTCCCCATAGCACATGACCCCCTCATCAAAAAGCTACTCGAAGGTTTATTATGAACATAATTTCAAATAGTGAACTTTTCTCACCCAACTCTCTTTCAGTAGTGTGACTACAAAATTTGGAGAAGTATAACCTGTGCTGAAAAATACCTGTTCCATCCACCTCGTTGTCATGAAACTAATGGAATTATTGATAGAATACCAAAATGTAGGATGAGAAGTTATAAGTTATACTTAGTATGCAATATCATCAGCTACAATTGGTGGAACAAATTTGCAATTTTCAAGAGTTTGCTCAAAGATGTGTCCCACTCTCAGCAGCTCTCCCTGCAATTTAATTCCCAGCCAAAGGATGATTATGTTGCTCAATGTCACAAATATACTCTTGTACATCATCACATGCCACATTTTTCTTCATTATATATGCTATTCCACAAAAGACTCCAATAAGAATATCAGTAAGACCACATTAGTTAACTTTGGCTATATGGTAACTTTCAATCTTGTAAGCAATCAAAATCACATTGACAAACAGCATGTTTCCTAAAAAATGATGGATATTTTCACACATACACACAGAGAAGGAATCACTTGTTCATTTGCTCAAGTCAAAATCACTCTTACATCATCTAATAACTTTTCAGAGAATAATTTTGTCCCAAATTTTACCACTGGATTTGGAGATCCTATTATATAGATTATATTTATAAATTTTTACTTCATTCATGTTGCCGGCATTATTTTTTATGAAAACTTAATTAGTAATGTTTCCTCTTATTGCTCACCAGTACCATTTAAATTGTTATAGTCTTTCAACTCAACATCTGCTCAACTTTTAGGCCTCCCGCTTCATCATCCAACAAGTGAACAGCATCACAAAAAATGAGAGAATTTTCAATCAAAACTTGGTGCAT
>PYAF01004035.1:265748-303073 GCA_007407185.1 Glycine tomentella | reverse complement strand
GAAAAGAAAGGAAAAAAAAAAAAAAAAAAAAGGAAAGAAAACTATAGGTAACATACAACCCACAGGAAAAGTCAATACCTCATTAAATGCTGCACCAATCATTTGCAGACCAACAGGAAGGCCTGCAGGCCCACCTTCAACAAATCCGCATGGCAAAACCAATGCAGGAAGTCCGGCTAGATTAACATTTACCTGTAAAATAAAAAGACAAACCACCAATAAAGAAGGGCAAACACTATGTTTGATATGCTAATGTACATTAATGAGACCTGAGACAATACACAAGATCAAACTCTTAACCATTGGGTAATTAGTTATGCTTAATAGTGACTTAATTCCAATAGCAAATTCCCTTGCAGAGCTGCTAGAACTCAAACTACTATAAACTTGGCATATGTTGAGGTAGAACTCATGCAATGCAATTATGCAACCAAACCTGCAGTCAATGGTTAGCAAGATAATCCCTGGATTGGTTTTCACCCATCTAGATTTTCTAAGGCATAACCTACAATTTTTGCCAGATCTGACCGCCATCGGTTATGTGGTCAAAGGATTTAAAGCTTTAGATGCTCAAGTGCTCAAGCTTGAGCTCAGTGGAATTGAAGAAGTTCAATAGTGCAAGTCTAAGGCCTCATCCTAACACTATTTGATTCACAAATAATCAAAACTACAAGCCAGAAATCTAGCTCAAGAAGAATGAAATGCTCACAGTCATGATGTCACCTGCATACATAGCCAAAGGATCATTTTTCTTTTCACCTGCAAATGCCAAAAGCAATGAAACAATTAGCACAGCAGGCACTAAAGAGCAATAATGCAAAATCAAAAAGATGTAGATGCGTACCAATTTTATAAGCAGCTGAAGGAGCTGCAGGGGAAATCAAGATGTCATTTTGATTGAGTGCCTCCTTAAAGCTATTCCTTATTATAGTCCTTACCTGTAACAATGCACTCATAAATATCTTCATTAAAATCCTAAATCTCAAGAAGATTGTGAAATTAACACTAGAAACTTAGAACTTCTTGAAGCAACATGTATTTGCACCAATCATACGAAACTGAATTCATAATTATCGACTTAAATCAGACCTATCAAGAAATACATAAAATAATAGTAGTAGTACCTGCTGTGCACGTTTGTAATATGCATCATAGTAACCAGCTGAAAGAGCATATGTTCCCATCAAAATTCTCATTTTGACCTGAGACATTTAAAATTGAAAGCTAGATTAAATAGCAATACAGACACATATGAACCATTACTTTTAAACTGGCATATGTAAAGCTACCACACATTTGTTGCCAAATTTGAAATTAAGAAGGACTGAAAGGTGTGTACCTCAGAACCAAACCCTTTAGCTCGGGAACCTCCATAAAGAGAATGTAGCTCATCAGCATAAACTTGGTTTCCATATCTAAATATATATATGAAGGGTTAAAGCGAGGCTAATGGTTATCAACAAAAATGTAGAATGTGGTCAGTTGTGTGTGTATTCAGGGGGGAGAGAGATAGGAAAGGGGGTTCAGCCACTGACCTGATACCATCATAGCGAGACAAGTTGGAAGATGATTCAGACACAGCAAGGATATAATAGGCTGGCAACCCAAGGGAAAACGATGGCAGTGATACCTGTATGTTCATAGCAAATGAAAAGGAAATAATGAAAATATAAACTGTAATAATACAAATGTCCAAAGCACCTAAAGAAGTTATCATTCAGAATTATAGAAAAAAATGATAAGGACCTCATTCACAGAGCATCCTAATTCCTCAAAATGCAAAGCAGCAGCACGAATTGCAGAAATTACTCCAGCATCAACGCCATCATCAATAGTTTCACGGATCAGACCAACTCTCAGTCCCTTCAAGGGCTTACTTTCCAAGGAGCTCACAGAGTGAAAATGAGATTGAAAGTCGGGTACATCCTGATAAATGAGATTATTTATTATTGAAAAGACATTGGCTTAATAACAAGAAATAAATAAGACTTAAATCTAGTTATTTCAGCAATCACCCATCTTATTGAGAAACAGATTTTACTGAACAATATTATTATCCCTTGCCAACAATGAGAAATTGGATGGTTTACAACAGTTATACCAAACATAGTGTCCTCAGAGTCCTACCTGCTTACTTGAGGTGGCATCAAATCTATCATGGCCAGCAATTGCATGAAGGAGAATCCCAGTATCAGCAACCGATGAACCAAAGCAGCCAATGGCATCAAGTGATGATGCATACGCCATAAGTCCAAATCTTGAGATACGCCCATATGTTGGCTTCAAACCTACAACACCACAAAAAGATGCTGGCTGCCTCACACTTCCACCAGTGTCACTTCCCAACGATATAACACACTGCCTGGCAGAAACTGCAGCTGCTGATCCACCTGATGATCCTCCTGGCACCCTAGACTCATCCCATGGGTTGGCAGTCACCTATTGAATGAACATATGCAGCACCTGAGTAAACCAATTGCAGTTATAAATAGGCAATATAAATAAGAAAGCTATAAACCAAACAAGAAAAAAGGACAGCCAACCCACAGGTAAGGCACAGCCAATACAACCCCACTTTTTTTTCTGTCCATTAAATTATTCAATAACAAAAAGGGAAATAACATAACAGGAATGAAAATTAGCAACATATCATTGCATGTAATGTGACTAATGTCCATCAAGCCATTCGTTGACAATTTTCATTCCTCATTTTCTCTCACAAGCAAACACTAAAATCCTGCTTTCATAATAGAACAGGCAATCAACATTTCAACTCCTAAAATCTCAAAATAGACAACATATAGTCATAAAATTACTTATCCTCACATTCATTGCAAATAATAACACAAACCAGGCATTTCAAATAATCAAATTTGAGAAAGTACATTCTCGGAAACACCGAGCATCACACAATGCTCTGACATCACGCAACACCACTCAACACATGCTATGTCAACCATGCAGAATTGCAGATCAATCATCTTGTTAGCGTATTGAATTTAAGAATTTATTAGAATACACAAACAATGCAAATGTTTTTTACGCTATCATTCAATCCTAAATTATTGTGTACAGCAAGATTATTGACATTCATAATAACTAATTTAAAAGTCATATGTAAATTGATTCATAATTAGTTAACTAACTGTAAAAATCTTCCGACTAATTCTTAAAAAAAAAAAAAAAAAAAAAAAAAAAAAAAAAAAAAAAAAAAAAAAAAAAAAAAAAAAAAAAAAAAAAAAAAAAAAAAAAAAAAAAAAAAAAAAAAAAAAAAAAAAAAAAAAAAAAAAAAAAAAAACTCATCTAAGGGTCCATTTGGAACAACTTATTTACAGTTTATTTGAACTTATCTTATGGCATAAGCGCTAGCGTAAGCATTTGAATAAACTTGTGAAAAAAAATTACGGCATGCCTATAAGCTGTTTTAAGCTGATTTCAATAAGCTCTCCATGATAGCTCATGAAAAAATCTTAAAGCTTATATGAAAACATTTTAACTCTATTTCTTCTTTGATTATGCGTTGAATTATGGATTCAATTGTTAAGAATTTAATAAATTAAGTTGTTTACCCAGTCGAGCCGAGAGAACGTCTCAATTTTAAAACTTTTAACAATCATTTATCTATCTAACTAACTACCTAGAGCACAGTTTAGCTCAGCTCGAATGTACAATTCAACCTTGAAAATACAACACAATGACCACACTTTAAATTTAACAAAAGCATAACAATTTTCAAATTAAAAAACTCAAATGTAATTACAAAATTTTCATGTAAAGGCATTTTAGAATGAATGAGTGTATATAAAATTAATTTTTTTTAAAAAGTGTGGTATTAGGGTAGAAAGAGAGAGAACCTGAAATGCAGAAGCTTCAGTGGTGCTACCCATTCCAAACTCATCCATATTGGTTTTCCCAACAACAATCCCTCCCAACTCCCTCACTCTCTTCACCGCGGTGGCGTCGAACGGCGCCCTGTACCCCTCCAGGATGCGCGACCCGGCCGTCGACGGCATATCGGCGGTGCAGATGTTGTCCTTGACGCCCACGAGCACGCCGGCGAGGGGGCCGGGGTCCTCGCCGGCGGCGATTTGGGCGTCGAGGCGACGCGCGTGGGAGAGGAGGGCGGCGTCGTCGGGGAGGTGGAGGAAGGCGTGGAGGTGGGGCACGGCGAGGCGGAGGCGCGCGAGGTGGGAGAGGACGAGGTCGGCGGCGGATGAGCGGCGGGAGAGGAGGGCGTGGCGGATGGATAAAATTTCGGACTGCGGCGGAGGGGAGGGGGTGAGGGAGGCGCGTGATGTGAATGAGTGAGGGTGGCGCGTGAGGCGAGAGAGGGAGCGAGGGGTTTGAAGTGTGGATGGTAGCATTTTTTTTATTGAGGAAGAGAAGAAAGGGAAATGGGGAATAAAGGAATGAACTTGTATATGGGAAGTGAGCTAACACCAGCCACCAGCCACCAGCCACCAGCCACTATCAGTCTGTCACCAGCCACTATCAGTCATGGCGGAAGCACAGAAGGGATGGATAGGTTACTGTTTCGGACATCGTTTGTTTCTCTTGTCGAATCCAATTCCTTTTGTAGTTTTGCTACGCCTAAGACGCGCTAAGATAATGGTTAAACGATGATAATAGAAGAAATTTTTTAAAATTAAAATACAAAAAGGTGTGGATCTCTTAAAATATATATATATATATATATATATATATTATTTTCATTTTTTCTTTTTAGAAAATGAATTAGAGGTGAAATATGGAGTGAAAGGCAGATAAAGTGAAAAAAAGGTGAATTTTATGCATTTTTTACTTTCATATCAATATGGAGTGAAAAGTATATAGACAAACCAGGTTGGGTGGCCCTTTTTTTACTGCTCGGGTTGGGATTTTTAACCCATTTTGTGTTGTCTCATTAAAAAATGAATTGAGAGAAAAGTGGGACGGGTCAATATGTCAATCCTTTTTTTATTAAAAAATAATTTAGTATTTATTTTTGTATTTTATACATATATTTATTGATTTTTAATTAGTTTATTTTTTGTCTAAATAAATTATCATTCAAAATATAAGATAATACACTCAAAGTTTTTAGTAAGTATTATTATTTAATATTTATAAAAGATAAAATTAATTAAAATATAGTTATTATTTATTTTTCTAAATATTTTAATTTTGGCAAGCCAACTCGACAAAAGACAGGACAAGCTGACCTCCACGCTGTTGTTTAAATTTCATTAGTATAAATAGAAAATTGGAGGCATTTTTAGGTTAGTTTTTACTTATTTTTAAGCAACAAGGATTTTTGAGTCTTAGAGCTCCATCGAGAATAATTGAGGTCCTAATCTGTAAGAGTGTTCGATCTCTTTCATTCTCAATGCTACTTTGCATGATGTTTGACTATATTGTGACCAAGGTTGGCTAAACTCTTAGAGTTCTGATTATGATGTAGTTGTACCCATATACTCTGATTCCATATTTTAATTGCATTATCTGATGCTATTCATTTAATGTATTGTTTTACTATTTTCTCTTTTATATTGGAATCGGTCACTCCAATTCATAGTTAATTATGTGTTAGTGATAATGTACTCATGATTATCTTACATGTAAAACAATAAGGTTCATAAAAACTTGCATGATTAAACTGGTGGCATAAATCTCTTTTTTGCAAACATCTCTTTTATTCATCTTTAACCTTAAATTAAATCCCAAATGGTCAATTAAGAATTAATTTAGGGGAAAGAGTATTTTCAAACCTTGATGATAACTTGACGATTAACTTAAGAGAAAATTGGCGATTAATCATTAACTTAAATCTACATCTCTTTCTTAGAAACTGGTGTTTAGCTTAATTTATATTTCTTTGTTACAATTGGTGGAATACTTTCAACACTAGATACCCCTTTTAAAAAAATTATTTAGTTTATGTAATTTGAATTATTTAGGAACATAAATGGTCTCCAGAGTACGATATTCATACTTTCGAGTCCAGGATACTACTGCATTGTACACTTGCCTTTGTGCAATAATATTTTACGCATCAAGTTTCTGACGCAATTGTTGGGGATTAGTTGTGGAGTTCCCATATAAATTGATTTGTGTGAATTAAATATTTTTTTATCTTTTTAATTATTTTTATTTGTTTTTATCTATTTTGTTCTATTTTATCTTAGTTTAAATTCTAAATTTTTATTGCAATTTAATTTAACTTTTTTCTTTTTTCTGCCAGTTGTGTTTTAATCATTCTTTATGTGTAGATAGTTTATGCTAACTCAATCTCAGAGGGCTGAAATTCCTGAGCATAAACCTAAGACCAAAAGAGTTTGTCATAGGAACAACGCTAACACAAGGAGAAGAAGGATGACTAAAGCAAATGAAGGAAACAATGGAAATGGAGTCAGTGAAGCTGACCTTTATGGTGAGAATCACTACCAGTATTGTGCTCCCTGACTTGGGGGACCAAAACTGAGAGTTGAGGCATGAACTGATCATGATTAAGAGAATTAGTTTCATGGCTTGTCGTCTAAACATCTTGTTCTTCATCTAATGAAATTCTTAAGGCTCACAAACACAATGAAGTGCCCACCTCTAGTTCTAGACTATGTCAAATTAGCTACCTTTTGTTGTCACTAGCGGGAGAGACAAAAGACTAGCTCTGTGACCTACCAAACTGGAGCATTACCACCTGAGACCAGTGTTTAACACAGTTCATGTAGAAATTCTTCCCAGCGGCAAAGTTTGAGCAACTGATTAAAGAAATTGGGAATTTTGCCAAATATGGGCAAGAAAACTTATATGAAGCATGAGAGCGTTCAAGGGATTGTAGAAAAGTTGTCCACACCATGGGTACTCACCACATAAGCTAGTCCACACCTTCTGTGAAGGTCTATCACAACACAATAGGTTTTGTCTAGATGCTGATGTAGGGGGAAACCTTGTGCATAAAATGACAAATGCAACAGTAGAAATTATTGAGGCCATTGCTTCAAATGCTTATAACGGTACTAGATAGGAGGATTCTCAAGAGGCCGACTGGAGTGCACCAGGTGGAAGTCAGTTCATTTAGCATAACTATTCATCAAAAGTTAGATGGAGACCTTAATGAAGGCACAAATTCAAATGATGAAACCTACTCCCCACCACCTTTTTGTGACCAGTGAGGGGAGACATGTAACACCCCGTAGGCCTCCGGTGTATTAGCATTTATAATATCAGATTAGCGCTTAAAACTTTATTTAAATCATTGCGGAAGCGAATTGTACTGTATTTCTTGATTACATTATGTATGGAATACATAAAACACATCACACAGCATTATAATATCAAGCCCCTGCTGATCCAGTACAACACCAACATACAAAGTCATAGGCAGATATACAAGAAATCTCAACAAATATAATCAGGAGGAATCATCAACATATACATAACAACATCAGTTCTGTACATATTTACATCCGAGTCAAAACCACACCTGTGGTTATACAAAAGAATATGTACAGAATAACATGTGTGCACACACACCATATCCCTACACAGGGAACATAATCAGGTCTCAACCAAAAGAACTCTTCTGCTTTTCTACTGCAACCCATAACCATGTCAGCACACACTACTGGGGCCTCCTGCCCTGTGGCCGCTCCTCTCAGCTAGAAGAGTCACCTAAAAAACAACAGCCCCATACGGGGTGAGATAAACATCTCAGTAAACCTAGGGTTCTAGGAGATCCTCCCTTTCCCTGGTTCACCTACAAACACATAAGACATCAAGCCATAATCATAGCCCTAGGACATCATCCTAGTTCTCGTAACCCAATCATAACACAAGTGTCAATCCAATAGACACTTCCAACATCAGAGAGGCACCGCCTCATGAAACTATATAAAACATTGCCTGAGAAAACCACTCAGGACTTCACTCATCCAGATATGGCTCTTCTAAGAGACTATCATCCCCTCGGAATATCTTTTCTTGGAGATACAACATATCTGTATACAGTCTGGCTTGGGAAAGATCATCTGTCAAGGGCACTCAATTCCCAGGGCTTCCACACTCTTTCTATCTGAGGAAGATCATCCACTTGGGCACTCATTCACTCAGGTTTCTAACACACTGCCTGAGGAAGATCATCCGCACAGGGGCACTCACTCCTCAGGGCTTCCAGTCCCATGCCTGAAGGAGATCATCCACAAAGGGGCACTCTATCCTTCAGGACTTTCAATTCTCTGCCTGAGAGAGATCATCCATACAGGGCACTCATCCCTCAGGACTTCCAATTCCACGGTCTGAGAAAGATCATCCATATAGGACACTCATTCCTCAGAACTACCAATTTCATTGCCTGAGGAAGATCATCCACACAGGGCACTCATTCCTCAGGTTTCACCTTTCCACTACCTGAGAGAGATCATCCATATAGGACACTCATCCCTCAGGACTTCATGGCACTTCCCAGGGAAGATCATCCACACGGGCACTCATCCCTCAGGACTTCATGGCATATTCTACTGGCCAGAGAATCTTACTTATCATGATACTATTCCAGTATCCACTTATCCTCAATTGCAGACCACTACCCTGGTCTTTATCTCATCAACAAACATAGAACACTATCACAGTGTTCACTAATCAATTGAGTCCAAAACCAATCACACCTGTGCCAACAGGTGTATCATCCCCGTAGCGCTATCTCAGTGCCTAGCATAGATCTATTCTCATATCATTATCTCAGTGTCTATAATCCATGCATTCTTATATAATCACATCCTAACACCATCACGGTGTTTAACTCTCATAATCATAACAATAAGCCACAATGGCATTTCCCTCAACAGCATATACATGTCTCAGTAATCATAACCACATACAAGAACAAGATGTAGGGCATACTAACCCATCACCCACTTGGGTGGTGAAACAAAGGCAAGGGAATTATCCCAAGAACGATGAGCTTACCTGTTAAGCCGGGCTCTTCAATTTCACTCCTTGAGCGGTGGTCTGCGTCACTGACACTCGCGGTGTCAAGCCCTGACAAGACATACCAACGCATATCACAGACCATTCAATCATATAAACATACACAAGCTCATCAAGCAGTCCTTCACTGCCACAAAGAAAAGAACCACAGTCCTTTCCATAAGCTTTAAGTCATCTAACCTATGGTTCATTATAGCTCATCATCCACAAAACCCTTCCATAGACCTTCAGTGGTCTATCTCAGCTCAAACATGGCATCAAAGTCATCACAGACTCAATACAAGCCATACACAATGAGCTCAAAGCTCTCCCAGCCCACATAACTCAAGGATTTTCATAGGACTTGAACGATCTATATCATACACAGACACCATTCATGTGGCCTCTCAGGCATATCAAGCCCATTAACAAGGCTCTTGCATGTCTCAATATCATCAAGTGACTCAACCTAAGTCACATATACATAAATCCTAGAGCCAAGATCAAAGTTCACCAAATCACAAACTACGAGCTAATCCTTCATCCTCTCATCATTCTAAACATGTTTCTCTAAAGGACCCAGAGTTAATTCTAGCTTTATCAACAGTGGGTAACTATTCACCCCAAACCCCAACTCTAAAATCAAACGGAGAAACTCGAGTTTCTTACCTTATAAATGGTGAGGAAAGCCTCTGAACCTCTTCTCTAGGCTCAGGTATCCATGAATCGCCACTGTTCCTCGCCTATCTCGAGCTCTTCCAACTTCCCTTTGAGAAAGGGATTTCTCAGCTCATGGGTTTTAAGGGATTCAGATGAAGGATTTTGGCTCACCAAAGATTTTCCTCATGATTAAAGGTTATAGGAAGTGATTTAGGTGAACTAAAGCTAAGAAATGAAGCTTGGAGCTTCAACAATGGAGGTAGGGCGTCCAGAGGAAGAAAAAAGAAGGAAATGGCCGGAGTTTTCGTAAAATGTCCTTTATATACTGGGCTTGACCGACATGCCGCACTGATGGCGCCACTCTGGCACTGATGGCGCCAAAATCTAGTGCATCTGGCGCTATTTTGGCGCTACCAACGCCAATTTCCAGCATCTGTGGCGCTCCTGGCGCCAGACTTCATCCGTCGCTAAAATCGTCGCTAATTCTATCGTTAAATTCGTCACTAAGGCTTTTGCGACAGAATTTTATAAATTTAAATTTTTATTTCTTTTATTCCCTTTTTATAGAAAGCCTAGGTTATTATAAGACACATCATACAGGAAGAGATTGTCCATTTTCCAAGGCGATGAAGTCAAGTCTAGTCTCTATTCTAGAGAGCTTTGACTAAAGGCGTCTACAAATGATGATAAAGTCTCTGCATCTGGATTATCGGTAATTGATTTCTGGTAAAGGGAAGAAGAAGAAAGGGAAAGGTGGTAAGAAGAGCAACAAAGTTGATCCTAAGGACATCTGTAATTGTTACAAAGAACTGGGTCATTGGAAGAGAGATTTTCCAAAGAAAGCAAAGAAAGATTATGATGTTGTTCATGTTCAGAATGACTCCTCATTAAAAGCGATTTGATTTTTGTTAGTGAACAATTGTAGCAACATTCTAAACAATGGATACTAGACTCAGGTTGTTCTTATCATATGTGTCCACACATACATTGGTTTGTTGATATATGAGAAGAAGTATGGTGGTAATGTCCTCATGGGTAACAAAGCTCCTTGTAAGTCTACTAGTTAGGTTTTGTACAAATCAAACTGCATGATGCTGTTGTTAGAACCTTGACTAAAGTTCATCATGTTCTAAAGCTTAATAAAAATTTGTATATGTGGGTACCATGGATTCAAAAGGTTTTTCTTGCTGCGTTGAAGGTGGAGTTATGCAAATTAGAGGGAAAGATAAGTTTGTGCTAATGAAGGGAACCAAGTAAGAAAATATGTACATCCTTCAAGGATTCATTGTGACAGACTCAATCTCTACTGTTTCACAATCTAGAAGTCATGCGTCCAATGGCTCGTCTGATAATTCTCTATGGCATCTGCGTCTGGGCCATATGAGTGAAAAAGGTATGGATATTCTGAGCAAGTGAGACTACTTGAAAATCACAAGGTGGAACCTCTTCAATTTTGTAAGCATTGTGTCTATAGGAAAGAATATCGAATGAAGTTTCCAAAGGTTGTGCACACAATAAAGGTCATGTTAGACTACATCCATTCTAACTATTGGGGGCCTTTGAGAGTTCCATCATTAGGAGGGGCAAGGTATTTCCTCTCAATCATCGATGATTACTCTAGGATGACATGGGTATTCATGATGAAGCAAAAATCTAAAGCTTTCAAATTTTCCAATTATTGGATGATTCTTATGAACAATTAGACAGGGAAGATAGTAAAGTGTCTCAAAACTGACAATAGCTTTGAATTCTATTCTACTAAATTCAATGAATTATGTAGAGATGAAGACATAACCAGATAATGTACCGTACACTATACTCCATAGCAAAACTAAGTAGCTGAAAGAATTAATAAGACCTTATTGAAAAGGGCCAGATGCATGATATCCAATTCCGAATTGAATAAGAGTTTCTGGGTTGAGGCAATCAACAAAATATGTTATCTCGTGAATCACTCATTGTTAACTGCTATACACTTCAAGTAAGGTCTAACAAACTAGTTGAATACTCAATGCAAAAGGTGTTTGGATGTATGACATACTATCACGTAAGTGAAGGTAAAATTTGTTAAAGGATCCTGAGTCTGGTCTCCATCTGAAAGAAAGATCATTCTGAGTAAAGATGTCATCTTTGACGAACTCTCTATGCTACATTCTAAATTTGTTAAAGATTTGCACAAGGTTGAGGATGTCACTAAGCAGGTGGAGTTTGAGAGCTCCACAATCAGAAACATTAGTGATCAAAAGTAGTTTGAAGCACCTGATGATACTGATTAGGATCTTCAAATGCACCCTCAACATCAGAAAATAACACTAGTTGAGGGGACTGACTAGAATAATTAAAATCATCTGAAGTAACCAAAAACCACAACACTTAGAAAGTAACAAAGGAAAATCAAAGCTCTTAAAATATATGGTTTGATATAGTGTCTTATGCACTACAGGTAAATGAAGAAATCGGTTCATTCAAACCAACCAATTATCAGGAAGCAAATTCTTGTTCTGAAGATAAGGAGTGGACGATGGCTATGAATGAAGACATGATATCCTTTCAGAAGAACCAAATTTAGGATTTAGTTGAGCTACCTGAAGGTAAACGAGTAATAGGGTGCAAGTGGATCTTCAAGAAAAAATCTGGATCGTCCATTGAAGAAGTCATCTATTATAAAGCATCTATGGTAGCTAAGGGCTACAATCAGAAGGAAGGAGTAGACTACAACAAAATAATCTCTCCAGTAGTTCAACACACCTCCACACGTGTTTTGTTGGCCCTAGTGGCAACTTGGACATGGGGTTAGAGCAACTCAATGTCAAAACTGTCTTTCTCCATGGAAGATTGGAGGAAGACATTTTGATGCAACAACCTGAAGGTTTTGCGGTGGAAGGAAAGAAAAATTATGTTTGTAGATTGAAGAGGTCTCTTTATAGGTTGAATCAATCACCAAGGTAGTAGTATAAGAGATTCGATGAGTTCATTGTCTCTCATAGGTACATCAGAAGTCCCTATGACTAATGTGTTTATCATAGTAAGGTGGAGGATAGTTCTCATATCTATCTACTACTCTATGTGGACGACATGCTCATAACTTCTCAAAATTTGTTGGCAAGTCAAAAGCTGAAGTCACTACTTAGTAGTGAATTTGAGATGAAGGACATGAGAGCTAATGAAAAGATTTTGAGCATGGAGATCAAGAGGGATCGAGTCCAAAAAAGATTTTACTGTGTCAGAACAAATACATTTAGAAAACGTTAAATCATTTTGGGATGACATCCACAAAACCAGTATGTGTTCCTCTAACAACATCCATTCATCTATCTGAACTCAATACTACTAAATCAGAATCAGAGAAAGAATGCATGTCTCGTGTTCCTTATGAAAGTGTTATAGGTAGTCTCATGACGTTATGGTATACACTAGACCAGACCTAGCATAAGCTATTAGTGTTATGAGTAGGAATATAGGTAATCCAAGCAAGGAACATTGGCAAGCTGTGAAACATATATTCAAGTACCTTAAGAGTACAACTGATATTCATTTACCATGAGGACACATCCTGTGCTCTCACTGGTTACTCAGATTCTGACTATGTTGCAAATTTGGATGCAAGGAAATTTGTGACTGGGTAAGTATTCACGATTGACAAGTCTCTTGTCAGTTGGAAGGAAACATTGTAGCCTATAATGGCTTTATCCATTACAGAGGTAGAGTACATGGCTATAGTAGAAACAACAAAGGAAGGAATCTGGCTGAAAGTTATGATTACTAATCTTGGGTTTCCACAAGAAAACATTTTTTGTGACAATTTGAGTGCAACCTGTTTAGCCAAGGATCAAGATCATCATGAGAGGACTAAGTATATTGACATCATATATCACTTCCTCTATTCTAAGAAGAGGGTTGAAGTCCAAAAGTTGATACGAGGGAGAATCCAGCTGATATGTTCACGAAGTCTGCTCCAAGAAGCAAGTTCATGCACTGTATGGATTTACTAAACGTAAATTGTTGGAGATGAATTGAGTTACTTGTAATTCAGAAATTTTATTGACACAAGGTGGAGATTGTTGATTGTTGGACGATGGACGATAAAGATAGGGTGGACGACGATGATCGTCTAGTCCAGTACCCTTGTCGTCTATATAGGTCCTCTAATCTTCTGTAATCTAGTGGAGCGTCTAGTCGCGTTAAAGGGAGTGTTCAGTCTGGTGGTTCATTAATATATGTTGTGTTGTAACTGTAATTGTTTTCTATTTTTCTGTTGTAATCATTTTCTTTTAGACAGTTAATTGTCTCATTTATAAGGAACTTTATATTATGGGTACAAAGAGCTTGAGAGTGCTTTAAACCTTTTCATTGTAAATTATGTTATTTGCAATTAACTTAACAATTTTGTGTGATATCTCTTTTCTCCTTCTATCATTTGTTCTTCCCAATCTGAATAGAATTTATTGAATCTTCCCAATAGTATGAAAAAGTCATATTAGCTATAAAGGGAAATGCACAAATGTAACTTTTTGAATTTCATATTTTCCTCTCTTTATTTGAATTGCTAACCAATTGAATTTAAGAAAATGACATAATAGAAAGGAAAATAAGGAATTTGCATAATATTCCTCAAGGGTCGCTTTTGTCGCGGAAGAGGAGCGCATGCAACCGTTTGTACTATTATTCGTTTCCTCTCCAATCAGAATGTGCCACGTTGTACCGCTTCCAATTGTGAGACAACGGTCATTTCAAGACTCAACACTGATCTCACAATGAATCTTTCACTGAAGTTTATAAAAGGCTACTCTTGCTTAGGAATTAAACAACGAAGTATATCAATTGAAAATGAGCAAAAGTTCTATGAAGCGAAATCCTGTCAAATCAAGTGATGATACACTTTGCACTTAAATTGTTAATCGTTTGCTAAGAAAAGTTTATTTGTATTTGATCTTATTTGTTCATTTACTCTGTGAGTGTTATTAAATCGTTGTATTCATTCAAACTTTTGTTTGTGAAAGTCAAAAGTTGTTGGTTTCAAAGGAGTCAATTGAAGAATGGACAAAGAATCAAGCTTAGTTTTGAACTTTCAACATGCCTTGAAGTCTTGAAGATTAATTTGTGATTAAATGTAAAACGGAGAATCATTTCTGGTGATTCAAGTGCATTGCATTCATATCATTCATTAAGTCAATTAGTTTGAGTAATAGAATTCACAAGGCTTTGATAAATTGTTTAAGTTTTATAATTAAATCAAAGGTTTTTGGAAAAATAAGTTTTCTACTGATTTAATCGATTACTTTAACGTGATAATCGATTATTTTGTTCTTGGTTATTCTGGAAAACTTTTCAAGAACAATGTAATCGATTACGTATCGGTTTAATCGATTATTTTACCTTGGTTGACATATAAACTACCTTGATGAACATTTTAATCGATTACCAGTGAGCTGTAATCAATCTACATAGGCTAAACAGAAAAAATCACCTCCCTGTCTTAATCGATTACCAAAGACAGTAATCGATTATATCATATGTCTATGCTTAACATGTTTTGCTTCATTAATCGATTACCAGAATCCGTAATCGATTACATAGTGTATCTCAAATTTGTGAAGCTTCCTGTCTTAATCGATTACCAGAATACTTAATCGATTACACAGTGTATTTCAAGTTTATGAAGCTTCCTGTCTTAATCAATTACATATCGAAATAATCGATTATTTTGTTCGTTGCTTCAATCCAGATTTCTATAGAACACTTTAATCGATTACATGCTTGATTTAATCAATTACATAAGTGAAATAATCGATTATTGGGCGCGTTTAATCGATTACTGACAGTTACAAAAGTTTGTTATAAATAGAACCCTTGCTCAGCTCATTTGGTAACTTGATCAATTCGTATTCTGAGCCTACATAAGCTTTCTAAACACATTCTTAATGATTTTCTAGGTTCTATGAGTGCTTGTCTTCACTAAAACACTTATGGGTCTTTAAGTGATTCTTGAAGCAAGAAGATTCTTTTCAAAGGTTAAGGAAAGAGATGTTCTGAGTTTGTTTTCATCATTCAACCTGGCATATTCATTCATGTGCATATCATTCATTGGATCATCAGGTGTTTTCTTTCCTTAAACTCAGTGGTTGTAATTCTTTTCTGAATTTGTATTATTAGCTATTGTAATTGGGTTTCTTGCTTGTAAACTAGAGATAGGGTTTCTCTAGGGGTTGTGCTGAGTAGTGTTCTCAGTGGGGTTGTCTCTAAGAATCTAATAGTGTTTTAGATTTCTGAACTTTATCTAGGGTGGATAAAGAGAGACTTTGTAATTACTTGTAAGAACAGAAAATTGCAATAGTGGAACTCCATTCTAGTGTTGAGTGGAAGAAAACTGAATGTAGCTTCATAGTGTTAGAAGTGAACCAGTATAAATTTTGTGTGCTTTGATCTTGATTTCTCTTTTGATTATATTATGTTCAACTTGATTGTCTTGCTTTGTTTATTAATTTAATTTTGAGCTATTGGATACCTTGGACTGAACATTTGATTGAATAAAGTTTTTTGGTTTCAAAAGTGATAAAGATCCTAAGGGAAACTCTGATTTTGTCTAAGAAATTTTAATTTACCAAGCCTAACCAATTCACCCCCCTCTTGGTTAAGTGTGAAGTGTTCCTATATTTTACAAAAGTTACTTAGTGTTCAACAATACTTGGTTGTTCTTAGATTATGGAGGAGTCTAAGGGTGTGCTAGTAGTGGCTTAAAGAATACTTTTGTAGTCAGGAGTGGTAGGATAGAATATTTGTTTGTAATTAGTTTCTGATTAGTGGAACCCTTTGCAGTTTTGTAAAGGAGAACTGGACTTAGTTCTGTTTGAGCGAACCAATATAAACCAAGTTTTTATAATTATTTGTAATTAAGCTTACTTTGACACACTTGTTCATCAGATATTTATTTGAAAAATCTTTGTGAAAACCTTGTTTATCTATTTTGGACGATAGCTTCTTGTTTTCACCGATACTTATTTATAGTTATTGGACAACATAACTCATTTTTCGTCTTTCAAATCTATTTGTTAAAAAGCTTTCATTTGTGAAATTTTTTATTTTATTTTATTAACACACTATTCAACCCCATTATAGTGTGATTTTTGGTATTTTAGTTATAGGAACCCCAACCCATTGACATTTCCATTGAACTTGTAGATATGACCCTTACTTACACGAGGGGAATAGTAGAGAATTTGTTGGTGAAAGGTGAAAAGTTCATCTTTCCTATTGACTTTGTAATCTTGGGCATGAAGAAGGATGAAGATGTATGAATCATTTTGGGATGATGCTTCATCAACATTGGAGGGGCCTTAATTGATGTCAGAGAAGGGAAACATTGGAGGGGCCTTAATAGGAGATGAGGCTTTGTCACCTAGGACCTTTAGGTTGATGAAAGCCATTACAAAACAAATAGGAGACTTACAAACCAAAATGGATGCAAGATCTAAGGAGTTACAAAGGGAGACCCAAAGAAGGAGTAATCCTATTGGAAGTGTGGATAGAGAGGCTCATGACAATCGGAGGGTGAGTGAGTATGCTTCCTCTCATGGAGGAAATTATGAAGATGAGGTAAATGAGAGGGAGGATTGGATAGAAAATAATGATAGAAGAGAAAATAATAGGAGACACAATCCTAGGAGGCAAAATAGAGATGAAGAAGGTTGGAGGTTGAGGAGAGAAGAAAGAGAAGGGAAGAATGGAGGATTGAATGGAGTGAAAATAACAATTCCAAAATTCCTTAACAATTATGATCCCGAAGAGTACTGTGAGTGGGAGATGGAAGTAAAACAAATTTTCTCATGCCAACAATTTGATGAAGAAAAGAAAGTAACGCTAGCAACTTTAGAATTTGGTGGCTATACTTTGGTGTGGTGGAACCAAATTCAAATGGATATAGGGAGGATGAGGAGGCAAAGAGTTAATTGTTGGGATGACTTGAAGGCATGCTTGAGAGGAAGATTTATTCTCACTTATTATGCAAGGGAAGTCTCTAACAACCTCCAAAGACATTTCCAAAGCTATAAGAGTGTAGATGAATACTATAAGGAGATGGAATTGATGATGACGAGGGCTAAAATTGTGGAGAGTCAAAAAGCAACCATGGCTAGGTTCCTTCATGGCTTGAATGGAAAAATTAAAGATGTGATGGAGTTATATTCTTATGCTACAAATGAGGAGCTAGTCCACAAAGCTCAAAGGGTAGAACAACAACTAAAAAGGAGAAAAGCTTCCAAAACCAACAATAGGGCTGCAACTTCCAGCTGGAAGGATAAGCCTAGAAGAGAGGTTTCTCAAGTGAAAAATAAAGAAGAAAAGGTGGAGAGGTCAAGCAAAAAAATTAGTGATCTAACTCCAACAAGATCAGGCAATATCAAGTGTTTTAAGTGTCTTGATAAGGGTCACATTGCTCCCCAATGTCCCAACAAGAGAACAATGATTTTGCTTGAAGATGGAGGCATCAAGAGTGAGTCTTCAAGTGACTCAAATAATTCTTCAAGTGAAGAAGAAGAAGAACTCACACTTGTGGAGGCCGAGGAGGGTGTTCTCTTGGTGGTAAGGAGACTGTTGAGCAATTTTTGCCTAGAAAAGGAGGAAAATTAAAGAGAAAATATTTTTCACACAAGATGTTTAGTTGAAAAGAAAGTGTGTTCACTTATCATTGATGGAGGTAGATGCACCAATGTGGCTAGTACAAGGCTTGTTGATAAGTTACACTTGCCAATCACAAAGCATCCAAGGTCATACAAGCTATAATGGCTAAGTGAAAGTGGAGAAGTTGTGGTAAATTCTCAAGTGCTCATTCCTTTTTCTATCAATGCTTGTAATGATGAGATTATTTGTGATATTGTACCTATGGAGGTTGGTCATATCCTTCTTGGTAGGCCATGACAATATGATAGAAAAGTGAGACACAATGGCATGGAGAACACTTTTGAGTTTGAGCACTTAGACAAGAAAATTATTTTGAGACCTTTGACTCCTAGACAAGTGTGTGAGGATCAAGTGAGGATGAAAGAGAAAAAAATTAAGGAGTTAAAAAAAGTAGAAGAAAATGAGAGCAAAAAAGTTCATGAGATTAAGAAGAGTTAATTCTTGAGAGGAAAAGATGTCAAAAGAGTGTTATTAGCAAGACAACCTCTTTATTATATGGTTCTTAACTCTCTTTGTTTACATGTTGAAAAGGAAGGTGAAAATTTGCCCAAAGCTATGCAATCTTTTTTGGAAGAATATTAAGATGTTTTTCCAAAAGACATTCCTAATGGCTTGCCTCCTTTAAGATGCATAGAGCATCAAATTGATTTGATTCCAGGTTGTTTATTTCCTAATAGGCCAGCATATAAGACTTAAACCATGGAAGCAAAAGAGATACAAACACAAGTGGAAAAGCAAAAAAGAGTAAATAGATACTTGACAAAGTGGAAACACAAGTGGAAGCAAGTGGTTCACAAGACTACTTCCTTATCTCCTTTTCAAATTGTTTATGGCTTTAATCCTTTAACTCCTCTTGATTTACTGCCATTACCTAATGTTTTTTCTTTGATTAATCATGATGCTTTATCTAAAGCTTCTTATGTTAGGAAAATGCATGAAGAAGTGAAGGCACATGTGGAGAGGAAAATGGAACAATATGCTAAGCAAGCCAATAAGCACAAAAAACTTGTGATCTTTAATGAGAGAGATTTGGTTTGACTTCATTTGATGAATGATAGATTTCCTCATGAAAGGAAATCCAAGCTCCAACCTAGAGGAGATGGACCTTTCAAGATTTTAGAGAAGATCAACAATAATGCTTATAAACTTGGATTACCTAGTGAGTATGGTGTGAGTAATACTTTTAATGTTTGTGATCTTTTATTGTAAGATGTAGGTATAAAGTGAGGAAACAAACTTGAGGTCAAATTCCTTTTAAAAAGGAGGGGATGATGGATACACACACACATGATTAATTAAATATTTTATAAAGTAGATATTGTCTTAAAAATATTAAGTCTATCTAAATTTATTATGATATATTCTTCAAATAATGATGCAATACCTATCTCAAAAGTATAAATACAAAAAGAATGTAAATATAATAATTTTAATATATAATTATTTTAATTTGAGTGTTCATTTTGTAACTATGGATATTATTTTAAATTGTACTTGATTTTTGTGTGTTTATAATGAACATTTTTTAATTTTTATATTAAAAATTAAAATATATTTATTTTTTTGAAAATGAATAATATTTTAATAATATATTTACTTTTTAATTATTTTAAAATGATATTTTTATTTATTTTGAGGATAGAATTTTTAATTATGTTATATTGTTGAAATTTTGAGTTAGTTAACCTCTTCATAACATAAATTGTATGATTTCGATCTTGCAATATAAGATTTCTCTATTATTATTATTATTATTATTATTTAGTTTCATTATTTTCCATTTTAAATTTATTTATCTATAAGAATAATTATATCATTCAGACTTTATATCTTATAGTATAATAAAATTAGTGTTATTAAATCCGATTTGGAGTGACCGGTCGGATTGGGACCCGGTGGCCTAACCAGACCGGTTTTTAAAAAAATTAATTTGTTTTACAAAAATAATTGATTTTTTTAATTTGAATTTTGAGGTATGAATAAACTTTTCTTATTATTCAAATAATGTGAGTTATATACTTATACATAATAAATACATATAATTTTAAATTTTTTATATATATCGATCAAATCAGACCAATTACTGATCCACCGATTGGATGACTCACTACCTAGATCATATCAATGATCGGATCGGATTTCACAACTATGAATATGATTATTGTATATAAAAAATATTAATCATATTTTTTATATGTCACTACTTTTTTATCGTATTTTTTTAGTATTTATTTTTTCATAGTGAATTCAGAAAGATGATGTCATTAATAATAAAAATAATATAATAACTACCTTGTTATTATATACTTTACAGTTATTTTATATTTATTATACTTAATATATTTATTAAATAAAAACGTATAATAGAAATAAAAGCGAAATTAACTGTATTGAAATTACATTCCGTTACTGTAATTAAAAAGAGCTAGATTTCTTGATTTTTCTAAGCTCTCACTCACTATAGATGATGTATTTAATTTTTTCTAAATATAAAGTTTAGGGATCAACATGTGTTATTTATAAGCACTTTATAGGCATTTTACCAAAAAAATTGATATGTGCATTTTTTAAAATTTAAATCTAAAGATTGATATGTGCATTTTTTTAAAATTTAAATCTGAGTCAATATTTTTTAAACTTACATTAAATCATAAACATTATTTCGAAATTTATTCATTGTATAGGCATTAAAATGAAACATAAGTTGCTATTTTAAGAGCCCGTTTTTCCTTATATAATTTTTTTTGTATCAATTACTTTTATGCATCTTAAATTCTTATCCCTTTCAACATCTAAGACCAATTAAAACCTATCATTTTTTTATCATTTAAAAAAAATAATACTCATGAATATATTAATTTTATCTATCAAACGTGTTTTTTTCATTTGTTACTAATCACTCTCATTGAAAACGTACCTTGCATTTTGATTTTCAATCTCCATATTAGTTTTAAAACTTTATTTTTTTAAGCTCATCATTGGAAAGTTTTTTTTTTTTTTTCTTTGCACATATCTCAGTATTCTAAAATTATTTTTCCCAAACTATCCACTTCTTTCTTTTATTTTTTCAAAACTACCCCTACCTACTTCCTTTTATATATATAAAAATTAATTTCATATATATATATATATATATATATATGAGGAAGTCAAAAATTGAAAGTAACTTTACATCATAATTAAAATTGTTTATTATAAATCTAATATATTTTTATATGTAAACTTATTTATTTATTATGATTTTTAGTTTTAATGACAATATTATATGTTAAAATTATTTATTTAATGTGAAATTTAATAATATAAAATTTTTATTCAAGGTAGGCTAAAACAACTATTTAACAAAGAAAACATAATCAAGTAATTACCAAGTTAATAAGTCGATCACAAACTTTTTAATCGAGTAAAACTTAAGTTTTGCATACAACAATATTAAAAAAACCATATGCTATTATTCTATGGCTCATCATTTCAACATGAGCTTTCTCTCTTTCTTATTTTTATGAGGAGGAATCAAAAATAGTATTATGAATTTATAATAATTTATATATCTTATTTAATCAAGTAAATTATAATCTTTCATTACAATATTTGATATGTAATATGTTATTTTTTATTTGAAAATATAACATGCTATTTCTTAAAAAAAGAGTCAATCCACCAAAGACACAAAAATACCATCCCTTAAGAAAAATCAAAATAACATCCTTGGAAACCCATTCAAAGAACTCGTGCTTCCTATTCTGCTTTTTTTCGGAAAATCTTCTCGTGCTTTGTTGCAGACCGCATCTGTTTCTGTTGATCTTAATCTGTTAAAATGAAGGTTCTTGAAATTGCTTCATTCCACAGGTGTCTCTTCCAAGTTCCAATGCTCTGGTGTCTGATATTCTACACTTAAACCGTGTTCGGGCTATTGTTCAAAATTGTCCACACCTTGTTTATTTTGTGCATGCTCACGACATATTTGACATAAAAACACCTCACCACTACTTTTGTAGTCCAATAAAAAAGTTCATGTTAACATTGCTTTACTTTTGTAAGCACAATGTTTTTTTAACACTATTTTCAAGAACCGATTTTCGTGTATGAAGGGAGATACTAAATTGTCCTAGATATATGCAAGTTATTAAAAATTTGTGCACTATCTCTTCCACGAATGTCTTATTTTACTGATTTTTACACCTTTGGCTTCAAAATTTTGGAAAGTTGGGTCAACAAATCTTTGCTTAATCACGAAATTGGTGCTAAAAAATACACTTTGTGGTTTCAATCCATGGAAAAAAAAATGTCCTACTCAGAAATTTTTTATAAGCAAAATACACTTTATTAAAAGATGAAGGTTGGAATACATGCAGCACAAGTTGTGATCCACCAACCATCACAAACTATAAAATATTACAAAGCATCAAGTCTTCCAAGAAAAACTTAGCATTGCCCCAACCCTACATACAATAATCAAAGTATATATATTGTTATCAAGTGGCTCCCCCTGTCCCTTCTGAGATCCGCCGGTGGTGGCAAGGTCATCTGATGCTTTTTCTTTGTCCAATTTATTAATGTAAGTTGTTTTGAACATTCAATTAAGACTAGTTGTTTAGGGCTTACTAGTTGTTTTTAACGTCACCTACCTTGAAGAAAATGAATTTACTCAAACACTCTCATTGGCTCCGTTCCAAGTGCCCAATTGCCTTCAAGATTCTGTATGGCTTTTCCTTCCAAGTGAACATTGTGGACAACTACTTTCCGTGAAACTTCACACTATCCGTCATGTCATGTAAGATTACCATTGAACGAGTCAGAACGACCTTTTCAAGGGAGAAACAAACAAAGTGTAAGTCATCATCAAACTTTGTAAGGTTACTTATATTTTATCGAACACATGCAAATAATTATGTGTGATAATATTAAGAGCACTTTCATTATCAAAATTCTTATCAACATAGTTGAAATTTCTCATTACTGTATAAAATATATGTTATATATATGGGTTAACTATAGTAGATTTTTTTAATATTTTTCATGAATGTATAAGTAAGTTATAATTAAATATTATCTTAAAATATATTGATGATATAATTTGTTAATACATTCATATATAAAAAACAAATAATTGTGTATTAGTAAACTATAATTAGACATTCTCTTCAAATACATTAATAATGTAGATTGTTAACGCCTTTATACTAAAAAAGTAAACATTTAATTTTAGTTTAATATCTGGCCAATGTAATTACACCAAGTGATTTCGTATTATTTTGTGCAACCATCATTCATAGGTGAGAGTGAGACGACCGTTCATGGATAATTTTTTTTTTCTAAATTTACTACGTGGAGTAAATTTTAAATAAATACTTAAAAAGGAATAACTTGTAAACTTTTTTACGACTTAAGTATAAAAGAAAAAAAGAAGCAAAATCTTAAAATAATTTATCCTACGACTTCTTTATTTTTGAATATTTATTTAAAATTTATCCTCATTTGATAATTTTAAAAAAAATACCTTTAAACACCATCGTTTGGCCCCATTCATACCATATAACATTGCTCGTTTTAATTTTCACTCTAAAATAATTGCGCGTGTTCCTTGTGATCATTTTTCTATCTTCTTTGACTTCTTTCCTCGCCTTTCACATCCCTCTACTTGATATATACTACATATAATAAACATAGAGCAGAGCAATGAAGCATAGTTCAATTCCCACATCAATATCCCAAAAAATGGTTACCATAAAAGCTTCTCACACTGTCGTTCCAAATCAACCAACTCCCAAAGGTCGATTATGGCTATCTAATAGTGACAATTCCACACGTCCAGCACATTCACCCGTTATTTACATATACAAATCACAACGCAACATTGAATATGACATTGAGAGGTTGAGAGACTCTCTTAGCAAAGTTCTAGTGTACTACTATCCAGTTGCTGGCAGATTGAGCTTAGCAGAAAGTGGTCGAATGGAAGTGGATTGCAACGCAAAGGGAGTGACATTGATCGAAGCCGCAACCGCGAAAACATTGGCTGATTTTGGAGACTTTTCACCCTCTGATTCCATCAAGGAAGAGCTTGTTCCAGCAATTGATTATCATTCTCAACCTATACAAGAGATTCCTTTGCTATTGGTTCAACTAACAAAATTCCAAGGTGACCAACAACAACAAGGCCTTGCCGTTGGAGTTGCTTTCTCACATCCTGTGGCTGATGGGTCTGCTTGGATTCACTTTATGAACACATGGGCAAAGGTCAACAGAGGAGACGTGTTGGATCTTAATGAAATGCCATTTCTAGATCGAACTATACTCAAATTCCCAACAACATCATCACGGTCACCGCCGCCGCCGCCGCGCTTTGATCACCCAGAGTTGAAGCCTCTGCCACTCATACTAGGCAAGTCTGACAGCACTGAAGAGCAAAACAAGAAGACAACGGCTGCTGTGTTGAAACTCACATCAAAACAAGTGGGGATGTTGAAGAAGAAGGCCAACGATCAATTAACAAAACAAGGGTCAAGACCTTTTAGCAGATTTGAAGCTGTGGCTGCACATATATGGAGATGTGCAAGTAAGGCTCGTGAACTACATCACAATCAACCAACTCTTGCTCGGTTCAACGTTGATTTTCGCAATCGATTAATTCCTCCTCTCCCCAGGAATTACTTTGGGAATACTTTGGTAGCAACAGTGACACCAGAATGTTATGTTGGAGAAATGACGACAAGACCATTGAGCTATGCTGCCCAAAAAATGAGAGAAGCAGTGGCATTGCTGACAGATGAATACATAAGGTCACAGTTAGAAGTTGTATTTGGTGAGGAGCAATTGGATTGCATAAAGGCTTTTTTCTTGGGACAAGGAGAAGGTAGATATGCACCGTTTGGAGGGAATCCGAATCTTCAAATCACAAGCTGGATCAACCTGCGGGCGTATGAAACCGATTTTGGGTGGGGAAAGCCTGTGTATTTTGGTCTAGGATATGTGTGTGCATTAGATAGGGGAATTATTATGCGAGGTCCACAAGATGATGGTTCTGTTATTGTGATCATGCATTTCCAGATAGCACATATGCAACATTTCAAGAAATTCTTCTACGAGGATATATTCACATCAAGGTTGTAATTCGTGGTTGTTGCAGGCTGATCGATGACGATGAAGGTCAATTTTGATTCACATAATAAGCTTCTTTTGCATTGTCTCCATTGGTCAAATACTAAACTCTCAACCCTTAAAAATTGAGTTTTTTAATCGTTTATTAATTTTGTCGTATGAGAAGATGGTTTTTGTGGAGACCGGATATGACAATTTTCCCTTTGTGTGCTTCATTGGTTGTTTGGATTTGTGGGTATGTATGTGGTCATTATGTGGGTTATGACTTATGAGTTGTTGTCATGAAAGTTCAAGGTTTTTGAGTGTGGGGGTGGGGATGCACTCTCTAGTTGTACGGCGGCTTCTAGGGCTTCTAGGGTGGGTGACAAAAGCAAATCTTGCACCATGGGAAACAAAGCTAGAGCGTAGGATTTTGGCTTTTTATTATGTGTAACTGTGTAAGACTACCATAGACATTTCCACACCATAGTAGACTATTGTAGACTATAGTCGTTGAAGTATTTGGTGAGTCCATATTTGAAGACATTCAATAAACATTGTGATGAAAAACCTCGATACATTCTCCTTCGCCCATTTTAGTATCTAGAACTTTTTGTAATTTGTATAATTTATGAGCAATTAGAAGAATTATTTTCACGTTGCCCTTTCAGAAAAATTTGGAAGACAATACTATGGCTCTTAGTGGCATCACCTCGTGAAGGAGAAAGAGGAAGAAGAGTAAGTGCAGGGTACGGAGGGAGAGGAACGGTGCAAGATCTCCTATCTGTGATGGTGTTGTTGCATGGAGGGAGGAAAAAGAAAAGTAAAAAAAGATAATTGTTGGAAATCTCCCTGACGGCAGGACACAATGAAGCTCCACCATTGATAGCGGTGGTTTTTTTATTTATTATTATTATGGCTTTTGATCTTCCAGCGCAGATGGTGTTTTGGGCTTGAAGAAGGAAAGTCTTTGTGATTGTTAGAAAAACTTGTGGATGTGCTTTGCTATAAATTGAACCCTCATGTATGCAATGTGTTGGTTAATGAGTAAATTAAACATTCCAAATTGACACTATTGTTCAAGATTTTAGGGAAATAAGAAGCAACGATTGCTCTCAGACTGTTGTATCCTGGATTGTGAGGCATTGAGTTTGGTGTTTGTGCTATTTTAGTACTTTTTTTTATTATGTATTCTAGTGTGAGCATGTCTATGGTAGTCTTACACATATCTAAAAATTAACCAAATTCCTAGTTCCAGATTTGTTTCCTATGGTGGGAGATTTTCTTATGTCAAAATGGGGGTTGGGGTCTCTCCTGTAATTGAAATTTCCAGTTAGACAGAGAAAGGCACAAAGGGGTTGTGATGCAGCGTACATGATAGGAAAAGGAAACGAGGGTTTCAACAACTCATTGATTCATAAGAATGCTGAGAGATTGAGATAAAGGTTCAATAACTCATTGATTCAAGATAATGCAGAGGGTTGAGAATTGAAAGAAACCTCAAATTTTCATTCAACAATAGACCACTTCTATGGTGGGAGACATTTTTCTACTTCCCAAGTTGGAAAACTTTTAGGAGTTGTTGGATGTCGATTAAATGATCTAACGGTCAGTTTGAGAATAACTAATTAAGTGGTTTATCTATTAATGATGTTAGTTAAGATAAAAATAATATTTAATTATTTTTCACAGGCATCAAAAATTATACAAATGTCCTTCTAATATGCGCACCATGTGGATGCATCCAATGAGGCATTCGATTTAGGTTAGTAAAGATGAGCCACAATGTTCTTTCTATTTTTCGATCTCTCTGATTTTGGTGGTATTTGGTGGTGCCTAAGTATTTTCCTATCTCTCTAGTATGTTGTATATTGCACTCGCATGTTCCTAATTACAGTTTGATTAGTGGGTGTTTGGTGGTGGTACTATGGAGGTGAAACCACAACAAAAGTTAAGGAAAAGGGCTTTACACATTGTCTACACAGGTAGGAAGGTCGGCATCTCTAGTAGAAGTACTATTGCGCACTTGGGTTGAGCAGCGGATAGGCACGAGGGAATCTTTTTGTTGGCTATTTGGCACCATCATCAACAGTATTCTTTTTGGTATGCGTTGGAAGTCTTTGGTTTTTTGTTTGTTTATTTTTTGAATGAGCATGTGAGTATCAAAATTTGTTTTTCGCACTGCTTAATCTTATTTTGGTTTCTTTGATTAGGTGTAGGTGTATTTGTAAGAGCTAATTTGAAGTTATTGTAGATGAGTCATGAGACAAAACCAAATTTGGTAATAAGTACTGTTTAAGGAAGTGAATGTATTTTTTTATTATTATTGTAGACTAAATTGTGAAACATAATTTGCTGTTATTGTATGGGTTGTAGGTGACAACTACATATGTTGGTCAGAAAGAAGTTGAAAATGAAATGGATGAAGAAATTGAAAATAATGAAGAAAATGGTGGTGAGGCAGAAGATATGGTTGTTGACGAAGGTTTTGTTGAAGATTATGTGGTGAATCTTTTACACGTGGAAAATAATTGAACATTATTTTCTATCTTAACTAACATCATTAATAGATAAACCACTTAATTAATTACTCTCAAATTGACTATTAGATCATTTTAATTAGTATCGAATTGCTCTTAAAAAGTCCCAACTTGGGATGCAGAAAGATGCCTCCCATTGTTAAAGATGTCTCAATAATAATCTTCGTCTAAATAGATCTTTGATATGAATATATAAGAAAAGAAAAATCCCAATGTCACTAATTAATATGTTCCTAAGTTAATGCTATAAATATGATATATATATATATATATATATATATTTATGATATCTTTATTAAAAAGGAAAAAACATAATATATTATTATTTATAATTTTCCTACCAAATCTAAATTAATTCTAAAAGGATACCTTCTTTAAGTTATTTCTTAATTTTGAATTCTATATGAATCTCTTGGGACGTTGGATTTCGATACTAAAACCCTGACATCCTCTTTCACACTTTGATCCCTGTTTAGCCCATGGTTGCACCACACTTCTACATCATTTCCTCCCTCATCGAAAAGATTCATCCTGGAATCTACAATTGTGCATGTGGAGGTAAAAATAAAAATATCAATATAATGCAAATCATCTTTTGAAGAATAAGGGTTTAGAATGCTACTGCATGGCATTGACAACGTACTCACATCATCTGATACAAGCTCCTCATCAACAATCGCGTCAACCTCATTATCAATGTCAAAAATAAGTTCAATACACTGCATGAGTTCTTCATCAACATCCATACGAGATGACACATTTGCATTGCAAATGGCCCACTTATCACAAAAATTGGTTGCTCTTCAACTGTAACCACAACACCATATTTGTCCAGTCTTAGACGATGATCATCCACTTTGGGACGACGATGACGATCATTCAATTAGGGATCGTGATGATTCTAACATTGACAACTACCCCTTTGATGTTCCCCCTCAATCATGTCATTGTTGGAAATCAAGATTTGAGGTCAATATGCCTGATTTTGATATTGACACCAAACCCATTTTTGACATTGATAATGAGGCTGATATAGATGTTGATGACAAATTCGTACAAGATAATGAGAGTACATTGTCAATGCTACATTGTACTATTTTAAGCTCTCATTCTCCAAAAGATGACATGAATCAGGATGATGATGAAGATTTCGTACATAGTGAGGCAAGTCTGTTATTAATGATACATCATACCTTTTTCCTCCTTCATTCTCCAGAAGATGGTTTGCATCATACTGGTATTCTTCCTTTTATATGTATGTTTGTAGATTCAAGATCTTTTCAATGAAGGATGAAATGATGTAGAAGTGTGATGCAACCATGGGCTAAAAAGGGATCAATGTATGAAAGAGGATGTTAGTGCTCTAGTATTGAAATCCAACATTCCAAGATAGAGTTCAAAATGAAGAAATCGCTTAGGGAATATGTCCTTTCTTAATTAGGAATATATTAATTAATGATAGTAAGAACATATAATATTTCCTTGTTTCCTTTAATTTAGACTCTAGGAAATTCTTTTTTTTTTTTTATATATAGAGAAAGCATATGTACTCAAGAGGAAGAAGATTATTATTGAATTAATAATTGAGGTTTTCTCATTTTCTCAAACCTTAGTATTCTTTTGAATCAATGAGCAGTTGAACCCTATCTCAACCTCTTGACATTCTTATGAATCAACAAGTTATTCTTGGTATTCTTACGAATCAACAAGTTGTTGAAACCCTCGTCTTTCCCATCATGTATGTTGTATCAGATTGATATCAATATTTAGTACGACCTGACACACTGTCACCAAGAAGACGTACGACTAATCATGCCAACTTGGAAGATGTGGCCCACCGAAACAAGATTGTGTAGTTGCGCCAACAAGTGGATCAGCCAACACAACAATTAGATGCCCTTCAAGCTTCACATCAACACTCTATGTATTCCAATGGGGATGATGATGATTCTAACTTTGCAAGCATTCCCTTTGCTTCTAGTGGTGTTACCATATTCGAGGACAAATATTTTCCACCTTGGGGAGAACGATGCAAAGCATGTCATGAGATTTTTGCCAAATCCCATTGATTAGGGGTCAAAACGACAATCTTATCTTTTATCATAATTGTAGGAATATTTGTTGCTTTATTTTATGAACATTCTATATTTTGTTGTTTTTTATTTTGAAAAATTAGGAAGATATAACTGTTATCTAATTAAGGAAATTGGGAAGATATTGTAATGATTCACTTTCGCTACATGATAACTTAACTACTATATTGCGAAAATACTATGTCTAATCTTATTTATCTAAAGTCACGTGTAAATTTTTTTCGCTAAACAATAAATATTTTCAACTTAAAGATTCAAAGCAAGAAAATCATATATTGAATCATATATATGGATAACATAACCAACAAAATAAAAGTATTGTGCCTTATGACACTACGATCCACATGCCAAACACATTAATGTAATCACACAGTGAAGGATACTTGTGTACCAACACAAGGTACTCATCAGTAAGTACATACGAGAAAAGGAAATATGATACATATTACTACTTACTCCCAACTATTGGACACAACTACATACTACTCTAAACTAGAATTAGGTTATTGTAAGATAAGTAGATATAGAAGCATCAAGGACTCCTGGGCTTTCAATCGTGAAGAACCATATCTGTTGGTAGCCCATTGTCTGCTCCCGCAAAGAACCACAATCATCACATGCACATACCACATGTACAAAAATGCATGGGTAACCTCATAATTTCCCTAATTAATTAAGAATCATATCTTCCTAATTTCCCTAATTAAATACGGATTATATCTTCCTAATTTCCCAAAATAAAAAAACCAAAATATAAAATGTTTATAAATATAAAACAACAAATATTCCTAGAATTACAATAAAAGATAAGATTTTCGTCCTGACCCCTTAATCGATGGGATTTGACAAAACTCATGTGATATGCTTTGCATCATTCTTACTATGTGGAAAAGATTCATCATTGAATCTGCTGCCACCAGAAGCAAAGGGAATGCTTGAAAAGGTAGGACCATCATCATCCCTATCGGAATACATAGAATGTTGGTGCAACCCTTAAAGGGTAACTAACTATTGCGTTAGTTGTTCCACTTGTTAGTGCAACCACATAATCTCGTCCCATTGGGACACATTTTCCAAGATGGCACGATTAGTGGTACGTCTTCTTGACGACATCATGCTAGGTCATACAGACTATAGATACTAATTTGATGTAGCATACATGGTGAAATTGGTCAACAACTTGTTGATTCTAGAGAATACCAAGAGGTTGATGCATGAGGAAACCTCACTACTTCATTTCATTCTAATATGCTAAGAATACACTAAATTGACCCATATACAGGCAAAATGAATCTAAATAAGGAACATATCTTCCTAATTTCCCTAATTAAATAAGGATCATATCTTCTTAATTTTACCAAATAAAAAACAACAAAATATAAATAGTTCTTAAAATAAAGCAATAAATATGCCTAAAATTGTGGTATAAGATAACATTGTCGTTTTAACCCTTAATTGATGGGATTTGGCAAAAATCTCGTGACATGCTCTACATCAGGTTGTGGCTCATGTGGGTCCCATGTAACACCCCGTGTGCACCCAGTGTATTAACATTATTATCATATCAGATCATCACAATATAAACTGCGGAAGCATATATGAATCATATTTATTGATACATTATGTATGGTACAATAACATCAGTATGAATAAAACCCAAACATATCTACATTTAGCCCTTATTGATCCAGATAACAAAACAAAGTCAGGCAGATATAGACCATATCTATATAGATATGACAGGAGACAGAAAACTACCTCAACGCTCTCTGACTCTAATCCAAGCAGCATACAGTGCTTGATCTTCCTGGCTTCTCACCAAGGAGTCTATCTTCTGTGTCCTATGCACCTGCAACATAAACCCCACACGGGGTGAGATAAAATCTCAGTAAACCCAGGGTTCTTGGAGATCTTTCCTCCCCCTGGTTCACTTTCATACAATAATACACTAGCTTGGCTTAACAGTAGCCATCTCATCTCTCTCATCAACTACCATATATCTATTAGCCATTTAGGCTTTCTCATTTCATATCACATCTCAGTCATATATATATATATATATATATATCATCCACATTGGTAACACATCATACCGACTGAGAGTACACCTATTCCATGGATAGGTTCTCTGTAACCTAGTCCATCATCTAAAAATGATCATCTAACAGATACCCTATCTTAGGACTTATTGCCTCTGCCTCAGAAGCTCATCTAACAAGCACACATCCCTAGAGTCTCACTGGACACTAGTCAATACCTGAGGATTTCATCATAAAATCAGCTTTCACGGCTCACATGAACAAGCTGCATGCACATAGCAGCCTAAGACAAACATATACAATCCACTCACATTACCTAAATAGGATCATCCACTGAAGGGCACATCTATTCAGGACTTCACACTGCGTACCTGAATAGAATCATCCACTGAAGGGCACATCTATTCAGGACGTCACACTGAGTACCTGAATAGGATCATCCACCGAGTGGGTACATCTACCCAGGACTCACTCAATCTATGCCTGAATAGGATCATCCACCGAGTGGGTACATCTACTCAGGACTTGCCATCCAATACCTGAATAGGATCATCCACCGAGTGGGTACGTCTACTTAGGGTTTACATGAACGCCTATGGATTATCCCAAGGGAGATCATCCACCGAGTGGTACATTCTCAAAGGGTCCATAGTCCACTATTCTCTGGCCAGAGAATGCTCACCTAATCACATAATCAATACAAAACATGACACTCTCACAATGTCAATCTAACATCAATACCAACATGCCATAATGGCATGTTCCTCAACATTTCATATATGTCTCAATACATATATCAACAACTCACAACATCGACGTGCCTGGCATGTCATACAACACTATCATCAGTACACAGCATAACACTATCTCAGTGTTAGCTTATCATCAGGCACAGAACACTAATATAGTGTTCATCAATCATTAGAATATCACGAGTATTTCTCTTATACCCCAATACCTCTCATCCTCTATCCTAGTGTTTAATTAACACTAATTACCATATACATATATGTCTAATGTACTTATCAGCAAGCCAATATCATTCCTAACACAATCACAGTGTTAGGTTTATCACCAAGCATAGAACACTAGCACAATATTCATCATACAATACTATCATCAATAAGAACACTAACATAGTGTTCATTATCCACATGAAATACATAACTAGTAAAACAGTGACCCCCAAGCAGGGAAATCACTCCAAAGAACACTGAGCTTACCTGGTATGGCCGTGCTTTATCCTCAGCCTTTAGCTAGTTGGTCCATGCTGCTGACACCCTCGTGTCTTGCCCTCTAGCAATTCACACAGCACAGTCAATATCGGACTCATTATACCAGGCATCTGACAACAGTTCTCAACCGTTGAAATGAAAGGAAACGTAATTCCTTTCCATAACCTCTCAGTCATCTAGCCTAGGGTTATCGGCTAACCCCTTCATAGGTAGCTCATAGATCCTAAGCAGGATCTATCTTAGCCCGACTATGGCCTCAGAGTCTTTCTAAGACTCTGTATCAGTCAATCCAATGTTCCATCAGTTCATAATTCAACAGTTATCAATCATGGTGATAAGTGTCTTAATTCAGTTAAATTCAAGTTTCAAATGCAGGCACTTATCTTTTGATTTCAATAACTTTGCTTATAAACTTGCCCTAAACCTAGTTAAATTATATTTATTACTTGTATGAATGTAGTTTTTATATTTTGGAAGATTAATCCAATCGTGCTTTGTATTTTGATAGATTCCGTGGATTTCCGAGGCTTCTGAATAAGCAAAGCAAGCAAGGAGGGCTTACATAGCAGACCTGGGAGGTGCAGAAAGCAAAATCAGGCCCAAAGACCCTTCTGGAAACACTTTAACTCGCCCAAGCGAGTGAATATAGTGTATATTGCTCGCCTGGGTGAGCAGAAACAGCAAATGGGCCACTTGAAGGCCAAGTGGACGTGCAAGTGGGCTGCAAGTTGCATTTAACTCGCCCAAGCGAGTATTTCATGAAGAAATTGGTCGCTTGGGCGACCAAACTCGACCAAGCCACCCCTTATAAATACCCAAGCACCCCCCAAGGCAAAATCCATCCCTTCCATTCCATTTTTCTTCATTCCTTTGCTTTTCTAAGCTTTTTCTTTAGTTTAGGTTCTTAAATATTAGTATTAGGTAGGTTAGGAAAGTGAGAGAAGTGAGATTTAGTGTGGAGACTCTGCCGGAAAGAAGCGGTGATGGGACCCTTCATCAATTCTTCTCTTAAGGAGGTTCTCTCCATGTTTGGTTAGTTTCTCTTATGGATTGGATGTAATCTTCTACTTTTAAGTATCTCTTTTAATATTTATTTATGCATAAGTCTTTTCTATTTATTATTGGTAATTTTATTCTGTGCTTAATGTTTGATCCTACTTGATCACTAGTATCACGAACTTAAACCCGAAGTGAGACTGGAAAGTAATCTTAGGGTTTGAACTGAATGAAATTACTCGTTACGTTACGTTGCTAGAAATAGGGCATAATGTTTCGATTGCATAAAAGCACGCGATTATAGTTCTTAACGCTGGGGTAATTTGCTTAAATATGCGAGGGATCGATATTCGGTAAACTATCCTTAGAATTTGGATGTGAGGAATCGATTCGAGCTGAGGTTAATTAATGTGTGCATCAGTAATAATAAAAAATGATTTATACATGGTAATATTAATTGGATACCGAGGTATGAATGATGAAATCCAATCCTACGCTTTTCTTTAGTTAATTAAAATCATTTTATTAGCTTCCGTAATCTTTCGTTATTTCCGTAAAATCATCAAAACTTTGACCATACTCATTGTACATAACTATTCAATTGTTGAATTCTATTTGTATTAACTGAGTAGCACAAGTCCCTATGGAGACGAACTTTTATAAATTTTGTAACTTACAACGACAATTGGTAAGCTTGCCAAAAGTCTAACACATGGTCAAAACAGACATATTATTATATATCCACCATCTATCTGGCCTCATGAACAATCCTTTTAAAGGCACTTAGGTTCATTCCTATCTCAGTACCTTCCATTTACTCATCCTTCTTCCTACTCATGCCAATCTCAGGATCAAAATCAAACTTCATCAGAATTACAATTTCACAGTCCCATATCACTTAAAACAACCTCCTGATCATACTTTTCTAAAGAACCTAAGCCTAATTCCAGTCCTAGCACAGATGGGTTACTATTCACCCCATTACCCAATTCACAAATTAACCGGTGAAAACTGAGTTTCTTACCTCAAAACCACTGAGGAAGGTCGGAGAATCCCTTCTCCCAGCTCGAGCGTCCAAGAAACGCCTTCTTCTCCTCTCAACCTCAGCTCTCTCTGAAGAATCTCAGGAATTGGGGTTTCTCTCAAAATTAGGCTGGAAATTTGCTCTCACAAGGTTCTAATCATGTTTATTGGTGATTAGGAGGTGTTTAGGTGAGGTGTAATGAAGTTATGAAGCTCCCAGGCTCATCCATGGCTGCCTGGGTCAGAGGAAGAAGAAGAACAGTGTTTTTCCTCCAAAAATCGCGTGAATGGCCTTTTATACTTGGTCTGCCAGAGGTCTGGCGCTGATCGCGCCACCTCTGGCGCTAACCGCGCCAATATGTCGGTGTATGTGACGCCAACAGCGCCACCCTCGCGCCACCAGCGCGGTAAAGCAGAAACCTTGGCGCCATTCACGCCACCCCGGCGCTCTTGGCGCCAAACTCCAGAAGCAGTGGCGCCCTCAGAGCCACTTCCGCGCCAGAATCCAGAAACAATGGCGCTACCAGCGCGAACCCTGGCACTACCCGCGCCGCACCTCCAACATGGTTTTCTCATGAAGGGCTCTGGCGCTAACCGCGCGGCACCTCGCGCTGACCGCGCCAGAGCTAGGGTATTATATACCACAACCCCTTTGTGTCTTTCTCTCTCCAACAAAAAAATTCCAATTGATAGAGAGGAGCTTTTTTCCAAAAAATGGATCAGTTAGACTTGTTGAGTTCGACCCACTTTGACTTGCTTAATAAGTGGGGTCAATCCAACTCGGTTCACTTTCTTAAAATTATATTTAAATATTAGCTAACATTGGACTTTTTGTATTACTATGTTACTATTACGAAGTTTTTATTGACTTTGTTGAGCTAATCTCCATCGATAAACATAGTTGACCACTTTTGATGAATCTCCCCTCCCAATCACAATTTTTTTCATCCACAAAACTCAAACCCAAAACATTACTTAAGGGAATCGAACTCACGACTCAAATCAACGACTTATTGATAAATTAAATTTATGATGAAAAAACGAGTTTATGTCTAAAATTTATTTTTAAAAAAAGAAACTTTTAAGTAACTTTTGTGTTACATCTAAAATTCTATATTAGATTTAACTATTAATTTATTTTTAAAATAAATATATTTAAATATACTCCTTTCTTCTCAAATATAAGAAAAAAAAATTGATTTACGCTAACTAAGAAAGTTAGTTAACCACATTTAATTACACCAATATCAATTACAAATTAATTTTTTCCTAACTTACCCTTCATTGGAACTTGGTATTAGCTACGAATAAAAATGAACCATTGGAACTAAAACTTCAATTAAATGAAAGATATTCTAGAGATAATAATATAGAGTTAAGTAAATTTAATTAAAATTTCTTATATTTCAGATAAAAATATTTTTTCTTCTTATATTTAAGACTAGAGTACTACATTACTTTGAAATTAATATTTATGACATAGAATATATTTAATAAACAGTTATATTATTATTGTTACATAATAACATTTAAATAAGACATTTAATATTCTAAATTATTTATATTATATTTATTATATATTGGATCATTTATTTATTTTTCAATTAAATAAAAATAAGATTAAATCTAAAAATTGATCTAATCCAAACCATTATAAATTAAATCAGATAAAATTGAATTAAATATTAAAATCAAACCGATTCAACTACAAATTAAGAAAATTAAAATAACTAGATCGAATGATTTTTCTTCATAATCAATAAAATACACTCAGCAAATTTGGACCACATAAACGCCATCCTATTATTTTCACTTCAGTTGCAATCAAATGTGCAATTATTAAGAGATGTAGCTGAGTATGTGAATAAATGCCTGATCTGTCAGAAAGTGAAAATAGAGCATCAGAAACCTTCGGGTTTATTGCAGCCAGTTGAGATACCCGAGTGGAAATGGAGTAGCATCTCCATGGATTTTGTAGTGGCCTTGCCGAGAACTCAGGGCGGATATGACTCTATATGGGTCATTGTGGATAGATTGACT
>PYAF01004035.1:247641-258486 GCA_007407185.1 Glycine tomentella | reverse complement strand
TGGACAAAGGATTCGACAAACCTTTTCACTTTTGGTCTAGTAACTTGAGGGAGGCTTTTGTAATTAGGGGAGGGTATACTACCTAGTTTTCCCTGTATTTGGGGTAACTTACAAGCCATTCAGACTTTTGGCCTCTTAATCCTGGCTTTTCATGGATTAAGCTGCCACAGGTTTTGTCTTTGGTGATAGGTGTTTTTTTCTAATAGTACTACTTGTACTATAATCCTATGTACATATATATAATATCTTATCTTTGCTGATCAAAAAAAAAAAAAAACTATCAAAAAACAGGTGAACAATATATCCATAAACAAGCTTCACAAGAAATGTATTTATTGCAACATGTATGAAAATTTATTACACAGTAAGTTGATTATAAATATAAAAAATTCATATGAGGAATAAGAGTTAAAAAAATTGAACCTCTCCAAATTTTGAATCTGATGAAGTACCCTTTTTCGAATCCCTGTGCCAAGTCAACATTTAAACTTGAATGATATAAAAAAGAAAAAGTCAGCCACATTCAGAGTTGCTTTTATCATACTTTGCATCAATGCCTTTGATAAAGGTGGAGAATACTCGGCATTTCCCATCTGTGGATGTTGTAGCAAGAAGAATCTGCAGTTAAAAGAAAAACAAAATAAAAACAAAGAAGATGTGCTAGGGGTTTTTACATCAAATAACAAATATATTTCAAAACACAATTATCTAAGATTTGATTCTGAAAGTAAAATAATTTAACAGACAGCCAAGACATTATCTGGGTGAAAAAAATAGATGAAACAATTTAGAAAACAGAGGATAAATAAATATTATATATTTAAAATATTGATGATTACAAATCAATCATAATTTTTTTTTTGATCAGCACAAAGTAATCAACAAATATAGACATAAAAAAGTAACTTCAGAGAATTTTTCAACAAGCCAAGCAAGTGCAACCTAACCTATAGCTGACTTGGTATACAAGAAAGGCTTTTAATAACTACTATAAAAGAATAAAGAACACTTAGAGTATATAAGTATTTACATATGTATGTATATGAGAAAGTTAGACTAACATTATCAGGATGCCAAGAAACACTTGTCACGGAAGAATCATGTCTTTTCCTGATAAGTTTGCTGACCCACCTGCAAAAAAGATACAAATATATAAAATAACCAATGAAAAAGAAGAAATTTGAAATTTTAATGTTCCAATTATATCAACTATGAGTGTCCATGGGTAAGGTCGGGTTTGGGATGTTTTGGACCCAACTTGCTCATGAAAGATACTTTTTTCCTTCAACCTGATCCAACCAACCCACTCACGCGTGAACTCATGGGTGTATCATGTATAATAAGAAAATTTTCACATGCTAAAGTGATGCGAAGATACAAAATGGAAAATTCATTACATATAACAACCCTAAATAAAGTCAACATAATCCCAAATCAAATAGAAAGTAGCATACCTCATCAATTTGAATTATTAAATACTATCAAGGCCAACATTCATGAACACGTAAGGACATGAACCAGCTAGTCCAGTCAATGTTGTTAAAACGTAGTGTCATCATTATATAACTAAAACGTAAAAATGTGAAACGTAAATGAAACGTAAGAGTTTACTACATACACAAAAGTAAATAAATATCCAACATATATATAACTAAAACACACCAATACACAAGTTATCACAAATTTAAGTCCAAACACTAAGGAAATAAAATAAGTTCAAACTTAGTCATCATTAAATAAGTAAAGTGTATTAATAATAAAAAAGACTGTAAATAGAAACTATCTAAATTAAAACTTAAAAGTCCATTTCGAAAATGTAATATGGAACTGCAGAAAGAAAAAAGGTGGGTGCAGAAAGAAAATAAGGCCCAAATAAGGAAAACCTAGCCTATATTCTTCTTTTCTTCGCTGCCTATATTCTTCTTTTCTTCGCTGCGCCATTTCTCTCCTCCTCTTTGCAGTGCTGCACGTTTCTTTTCTCCTTCTCTTCTTCTTTTCTCCTTCTCTTTGCAGTGCTGCGCAATTTTTCTTTTTGGTTTCCATTACCGTGAGCTGTTTTCATCCAAATCAGTGACCTCCAAAGTTGCAAAGGTTTTCGATGACAGGAATGGTGGCCAAACCTCCATGACAGGGTTCTTCCAATGCAGAGGTGACCACTGATTTCCAAGTCAATATCATCTTCTTCATCCCCTTCCCCACTATTTAATTTTTATTGTTTTTTTTTTTAAAAAAAAACTGAGTCAACTCGGTAAACTCGCCGAGTCAACCGAGTTTACCGAGTTGACTCGTCGTTTCAAACTGTTTGCCCCAAAAACTGTTTCAAGGTGCGTTTTGACACGATTTTGAAGTGCAGAAACGTAGAATCGTCTGTTTTAACCGTTTGGAACGACGTTTTAACAACACTGAGTCCAGTAATATAAAGATATATATTGTGGGGCACTAGATGCCTTGTGAACCAATTAAAACAATCCTTCACATGTTAGGTTATTTGACTCAACATAATATTGTCTAAACTCTAAACACACCTTTAAACATCCAAGTCTAAAACTACAGTCTAAGCAGATCTAAGGTGAATCTAGAATACAAAAACAGAATGAAAATGAACTTGGGAAATAAAGTGCAAGGAAATACTGGCATACCAGTTGTTCTCCTGCTCATAGTAGCATATACAAACAGTTTTGGCTCCACTTCCCACAGCAAATTTGTTTTCTGCCAAAACAGAATTTGGAAATGCATCAGAACCATATAACTTTTAACAAGAAGAATTTCACAAAATAATTAACAAAATATTCAGACAATTCTGGAAAAACCAAAATAAGAAAAAGGATATTACAAAGAAGGTGCAAGCACCTGAGTAGGGAAATATTAACATTACACCCAAGACCTGGAAGACTTGGGCTGGTAAAAATTTGACAAATATAAAATTGCACCATACATGCATGACAAGGGCATAATTAGAGTAAGCTTATGATAGCCTCTTAGGCCATCATAACATCTTCCAACACGGCACTAAATGTAATCCAATAGTGCAGTGGGTGGAGAAGGAAGCAGAGATTTCACTCCTAAACATTTTGCTTTATATTCTGAGATGATTCAGACACCAAAAATATGCATATCTAATTCTAGAAAGCTGACAAAACTTATAAATTTCAGATTAATTATTTGCCCTACATAAAGTTTCATGAATATCTAAACATATCTTCACTTGAGAAGAATCTAGGAACTGAAACATGGAAACATACTTCATACCTTTTGGACTCCATTGAACACAAAGAGCAGCACGGTTTAGTCTAAGGATAACAAGAGTTGGCACCCATTCTGATCCTTCAAGGTTCCAGACATATCTACAGAGGCCAAATGGTTTGTATTTTAATTTGTTATTATGTATTGTGTATATATAAAAGAAGGTGATGCTAAAAAGTCACCAAGACCTAGGGAGATAAGTCTAATGTTCTAAATCACAGGCACTCACGAATTCCGATCATGGGATGCAGTAACTATTCTATTTGATCTTGCGCTCCAATCTATTCCAGAAATTACCTGGTCATGCTGAGAAATAATCCAAGAAATTACTTAGAAACTATTCACAAATTAACCCATTATATAGAAAAAGAAAATAAATCATTATATTATTGTCATCAAAGTTGTCAATATTATGTTTACTCATACGATCTAACAATCCTATGATTATTTATTTATTGATTTATTTTGATAAGCAAAGAATAGTTTAAGATACAAAGCAAAGATGTTTTGATATATTATTGACTTGATATAAAGCACCGAGATACATGTATAAATAGACACAAGGCACAAGAGAAAAAGGACAGAATTATCCTGAATCTAGAAGGGAAAAACCTAATATACTATGATCCAGAAAAACTTCTTAAAATACAAAATATATACATCCATAATAACAAATAAACAGAACATAACCTATGGCAATCACCCATAATCTCACACAATCTCAACATCTCCAAAATTAACACAAAGGAACTTATGGGATCCTTTGGGGCAAATCCAATCTCTGCCAAAAACACCAAAGAAATTATTCCAAAGAAAAAAGATTGCAGAGCCATCCAAAAAAACAAATGAGAAGCATTTTCAGAAATCAATTTTGTTGAATTGGTAGACTTTGGTATGTTGTAAAAGAAAGTATGAAAAATGAGAGAAATTCTGAATACTAAGAACAGTGAAAATAGGTTAATTTATGTATTTTAAACTAAATTAAAAACAAGGTAAGCTTCACATAAGTGCTTTATATTGGAATTTGACTCAACTAACTATAACAAACACATTAACTGAAAATAACAAACAAAGCCCTATACAACTTCAGTGATTGATCAGATGAGTACATGAGTTCATGGACAAAGAATCAAGTGCTACTAGACTCAGATAGTAGTTCATACAACAGTATGATATACACTAAAAATATAACATAACTTATTGCAGAAAAAATTGCATTCATTCTTACTGCCTTCCCAATCACTTATGACAATCTAAATTAACTTTATAAGCACCAAAAATACAAGTTTTGAATATCTTCTACCATGATTACATCCAGAAGCAAGAGTACAGAATTAATAACATTGTTTTAAATGAGAAAAAAGGGGAATACTAGCAGAGTACCTTTTGAAGAACATACGCCTTTTCCCATTTGTCTTCAACCAACCTATAGATGTGCACTTCATTATTGTTTGGACATAAAGCGACCACTACATAAGGAGATAAATATATTATAATATTTGAAGAATTAATAAAAGCAGCAATAAATAACATGCCATAAAGACAATAAAAAAAGATTTATTATTGTAAGCTGGCCCCATAAACTGTACTTTTTATCTTGATTATGTAAAATGATACATGAAGATGAAATGTTCAAATGTTAACCCATCATCTTCATGAACCAGTAAAACTCCCAAAGATGATGTTTGTAATTTAAAATAAAATAGAAAAACTAGTAAAATCCAAATTCTGTCCACTGTTAGATGAGCTTTACAACAATTATGTCATGAGGAAAAATCATCACTTTGGTCCCAAAACAACTTAAAATAAATTTCCTAGTATTATCGCATGACCAACAACAAACTAAATATCAGAAACTATTCAAACTATAATTTTGCTAATTGAAATGATACTTCCAAGTTCAAACATGTTTTGATTACAAATTTCATGAACATAGTTATCAATCTTGGATAGTAGCACAGAGTGGACGACCCCAAAAATGCTATAATGGGATAGTAGATAACATAGTTATTAATTTATATTCTACTCATACAAATACTCAAAAAATAAAAAATTATTCAAATCAAAGACATTCCTAATTAATAAGTCACAATCAAAAGAATAGGACAGTAGGGGGTTGAGTAACAGAACAGCAGGCGACAAAAAAAGAACAAGACTACAAGATGTGATCAGGGTCAACAGAGAGTGAGATTTTGGGCTGCACCAAAAGTGCATGAATGAGGTAGCAAGAGACTCCGGTGACCAGAAATACTGGTAAATAATGGGAATGGCCAGAAATGCTGCCAGCAATCAGAGGGCTTGAGCTTGTGAGGGTGGACGAGAAAAACATAGGCTTGCTTCATACAATAATGACTGGAAAGGAACAAAGGAGGGTTTTTCAATATTCTGATGCCAAATATGTTTGGGAGATGATTAAAAGTCAGAAAATGGGGCAAAATGGGGCTTTACGCTCCAGGTGTAATAGCAGTGCGAATGGCGGCAATTTTGGCTGCAAATTGCAATGTGACACACATGATGTTAAAGTGCTCCACAAACTGAAATTTGTTGCGCAGCTGGAGGCCGTGGTGGGGTTATCATGCTGGTATAGCACACAATCAATAACTATGTTCATGGATCACATTTGATTTAGTCAAGAAATAAAATTGATATCTAAGGCCAATATACATGACAAAAGGCTCCATCTAGGTTTGGTAGATTTTCAATAAAGGTTATATAAAATGAGAAAAAATATAGAGGGATAAGTGACTGAAACCGTGTGTCAAAGTACACTGTGGATGCTCCTTTATATGGATTAATTACAATTAATTATAGGAGATATTGTTCCTATAATTATGATAATAAAGAAACAGTATGAAATTGATCCTGTTTTGATTCTCAACACTCTCCCTCAAGCTAAAGCTTGTTACAACAAATTTTATTCCCAACAAAAACATAAAACTTGAGTTTCAGTAAACAAGACAATAATTTGAAAGACAACTTAGGGATGTTGATGAAGTCGGGGAATATCGCTAGAAAGAGAAAGCTGGAATATCCATCAGCCTATGAAAAGCAAGTTCCGACTTTCTTAAAACCATCATTTGGAAGCTTCAAACCAATATTTTGAAGACAACTCAGGGATCTTGGTGAAATCAGGGAATATTGCTAGGATGAAAGAGCTGGAATACCCATCAGCTTAAGTAAATCCAAAGCAAGTTCTGATCTTGGCTAAGTCTAGCACGCAAAAGAGTGGGCACATGAGGGAGTGTAGCAAGCCCAATCGAGATGTCCTAACCACCATCGTGTAGATCGGTCAGCTGGAATGCGGGAAAAGGACAACGGAAGACGGGCGACTAGCAGAATGCTCCACCAAAATGCAGAAAAGGGCTGTTGGTAAAGTGACAGCAGCTGGAAAAGTCACTGGAGAAGAAGAAAGGGTCGTTGGAAAGCGTTGGAATAAATGCGATGACTAGAAAGTTCCACCGGGGACCCGGTGAGGGACAGCTTTTATTATTCCCTCAACCTAGCTCTGATACCATGTAAAATGAGAGAAAATATAGAGGGATAAGTGACTGAAACTGTGTGTTAAAGTACACAGTGGATGCTCCTTTATATAAATTAATTGCAATTAATGCAATTAATTATAGCAGATATAGTTCTTATAATTCTGATATGATAATAAAGACAAAATATGAAGTTGATCCTATTTTGATTCTCAACAAATGTTTTCATTCATTTAAAAGGGGGAAACATGTGGAGTTGGGGGCAAGAAAATGGAAAGAAATACAAAAAAAACATTGAAACATATAACAATTGTATAACACCTAGATAGTTAATGAAAGCCTGGATTCCTTCTCATTGAGCTAGATATGTTTGGATGGATGAGATAGCAATGGAAGGGAAGCTGGGAAGATTTTAAGTAAGGCCTCCTCTCGTTTGGGAGTTTTATAAAGGAAAAAAGAAGAGGGCATATCACGTGAACCTCCAAAACCCCCCGTTTGAACATTTTTTAAGTCACACTAATTTGGAGGATTTCAAACATCCAAGCAAAGGGAACAAAACTTGTAACTCAACATCCCAAACCCTTACCATCCCTTCTTGTCCAAACATTTCACAATTTCACACTACATATGCATTATTATCCAATGCTCTCTGCTTTGCGTCCACAACTTCTAGTACCTCACTCAAGTTCTTCAATACACCCTGGACTGCAGTGTATAATAATATAACCACTTATATTTCTCCCCTTGAATAACCATATTCTCCCACAATTACAAAGCAGACTGATTTGTGCAAAATTCAAATAAATTCAAATCAGATTCAAAACAGAAATGAAATTCCTCAAACTGATTATCAAAACAATCAAACAAGTTACACATCTTTCCTAGACGATTAACCACACCAACATCAACAATTTTCCAAGTTTTAGGGATCCAAACGCTTCATAATACAAAGGAAAAAATAAAAATTAAAAACGATACTTAACACCGAGATATTCAACTTCGCCACAAAACAATGTTCGCAGCAGGAGGTTCTCATTTCCACTAACTACAGCCTTCGTCCAATTTCAAATGAAAAAACTTAAAACCCGTAGAGTGAAACAAATTTTAGATCCAATCAAACCCGCATCTACAAAAGCAAAAAAACCTCCACAATCCATCAACGAACAAAAGAAGTCAAAAATTGAAACCACCGTCAAATCTGATTTCCTAAAATTCGTAAAAGAAAAAAAGCGAAAGGTCTGTCCTATTCTATATGGAAACAGTAAAATTATTTCTCGGAATCCAAACAGAAAAAGAAGAAATAGAAAGAGAGAAAGAGAGTAATTACTGGATTGATCGGGGCTCCAAGCGTGGCAAGTGATGCATTGCGCGAATTGGTGAACAGCCATCACCGCCATTTTCTTCTCTGCACTGAACGGAACAAAGTGAGATCTGGTGAACGGTTCGGTGTGCAAAAGAGACTGATGAGACGACAAAAAACAAACACTGTTGAGTGCTTGGCGTGGCGTGTCAAGGAGACCAAAATGAGTAGTCTGACTGCGATGTTGTAACTTCAACTTTTACTACTTTGCTATGGAATTAATATCTACCTCTCAAAAACAAAATGGAATTAATTTCCACAGAACTTTTATTTCTCCACACAAATTTTATGCACGTAATTTAAAATTAAATTTAAGTGAATATTCTTAAGATCGGGTTGGTTTTTTTTATCACACCTAAGAATCCAACATTTTAAGGACAAATACATTGATTCAATTATAATTGAACTAAATTTATATTTTTTAATATTATATCATATTTTAAGTGATAAATTAATATAGAATTATAAAAAATTAGGATTAAAAATTATAAATAACTAATTTATATATTTATAAGATAAAAATTAATAATAGTTGACAAAACAATTAATGCTTTTATAAAATATTTAAGTATGTATTTTTATTTATTTATAAAATATTTTAAATTAAATAAAAAATTGAAAAGGACCGTTCAACTCTGATTTTAACTAATTTTAGATCGGTTTGAACCATTTTTTTACTTGTTTTGAAATGTCCCAATTTTTTGGAGTGTTTGAACCAATCACTAGACCAAATTTCCATTGAATCGGTCAATTTCAAATTACTAATTAAAACTTAATAGACAGATTATTAATATGAGAACTTTTATCATAGTCTCTAAAAAAAATAACTTTTCTAACAAAAAAAAAAACTTTTACAACAACAGATCATAGAATTTGCTCAAGATCTAGACCCCTATGCGTAAGATCAATTTAAATTGCACTTTTAGTTTTTTATTTTAACTTTTTAGATTCAATTTGCTCTTTTTAATTTTTATATTTGAGACTCATTAAATTTTATAATTTCTAATAAGTTTGGACCAATAGAAAAAAAAAGCGTTAAAAGAAAAATGGTAGAAAGTGTTATTAACACTTTATGAAACTTTTTACATCTATTATTATATGTACAAAAATATCATATTTTAAAATGGTTCAAAGTCATTATCTTGTGTTGGAGTAAGTTGGACAAAAAGGAAAGTGATTGAAAATGTTATTAACACTTTCTAATAAATTACTACTGTAACACCTCCAAATTTGTGGAACCACAGTCAATTACTAATGTAAAATGTTAATTAGAGACAATACAAAAATTTAGGGAAAATAACGAAAATGCCCTTGGACATTTTGAAAATGACCAAAATACCCCTAAGTATTTTAGCAAGATATTTTAAGGAGAAAATTTCATAAATATCCTAGGATGTTTTAGAAATTACAAGAATACCTTGAGGATGACAATTGCAGAGATACCCTGAACATTTGTTAGAAATGACGATTATACCCCTAGGTGAATGGTGAAATTACCAAAATACCCTTAGGTCAAAAAATGACCAGATGGCTTTAGAAATTTGTGGAAGTCTGAGTATTGGATAAAATACTTTTAGATAACAAATTATTTACATGGTTGGTGGCAGAGAACCATAAACAGTAATTTCTAGGAATTTTGAAAAATAGTTTGAAAAGAGCTTAATATAGACTAACTCAGGTATCAGAAAATTATAAGAAAAGTATGGACATAATCTACAGAATTTTCTCTTAATTGTGGGAGGAATAAGTGTTCTAAATGAATTGGTTTAATAATTTTAATCATTCAAGGCAAAATGGACCAATAGGAAATTAGAATCTAGCTATTATAAGTAACAAAGGAAAGTTGGATTTATTTGGATTTCTAAATAAAGACTTGACCATATGATGCAAGATCAATGGAGGAAAACTCTAAGAAACTTCAAGAATGGACACATGGATGCTTAAAAGGCTAGGATACATGTCATTGATCCATTTGTAAAGTAAGGTAATAATGAATTAAGAAGATCCAACGGTTAACAAATCCAGAATCAATATTTTACTAAAACGGGTTTTGGAAAATTCAAGAAATAAAGAAAGCACGAAATTCTCTTAAAAGCTTGGCTAGTCCACATGAATTGGTGACATTTGCTCTCCAAGTAAGCTATGGCACGTGTACCATCAAGAAGAATGAAGAAACCTTGAGAAAAATCAAGAATAAGGACACTTGGATGGTTAGAAATCAATAGCCATTAGGATTTGTCCATGTAGAAAGCAAGGTAATTATGAGTTTAGAGATTTTTCTACACAAAGCCACTTTACCTAGCCTATAAAAAGGGTAGTGGGGATCAAAGTGAAGGCAACATTCACGTGTAGTCTTCCTCCTCCATCCTACATCCCTTTCACTTAAATTCCAAAGCCAAACCAAGGCCCACAACCCTTGAAATTCACGTGAAAACCAAGAATCTTAGGAGCAAGGCTATTCAATTTCAAAGGAAGGAAATTTGTCCAAAAGCTTAAGGAAAGCAAGGTATGGGGAAGTATATGATGAGCTATGTTTGAATATTAAGTTTCTTAGTTATTTCATAAAGAACTATGCCTTGTATTCTAAATGTTCGATGAATGGTCTTAAAGAGTTTGAATGGTTATTTGGCTAAGTAATTTGGTTCTAGTTTAACAAATGAATATTGGATGAATAACTTGAACCTAATTTAATGAATGAAAGTTAGAACTAACCAAAAATAGAGAAAGTATGGTTATCTTAAAGAAAATAGTTGTTTAAAATTA
>PYAF01004035.1:234264-247541 GCA_007407185.1 Glycine tomentella | reverse complement strand
TGTAATATTTCATGTGTTGTTGAGTGTTTCCATAAACGCACATCATATGTTTGATGAAATGTTCTAAAGAAACAAAGATGGATGAAGTATTGGAATCCTTGTGTTGTTAAATATGTTGTGATTATTTATGGATTCCAAGAGTTTTGTTGAGCTATGGCTGTATGCTTAGACTGTGGAGTAAAGCTTTTTGTGATGTTTGGAAGAAGCTTTACGTGTTGTTTAAAAAGCATATGCCATGAGTTGTGAAAGATGTTGAGCTTTGAGATGTATGAGAAGAAGAATAATTAAATAATAAAAGTAAATCATTCATGCATTTTCATATGCATATGCCTGGCGGGGGTTAGTCCGTGGAGTTGTTTGTCAGATAGCTGAACTGAGTCCACGCGTTCAAAGGAGTTATGAACTAGGGGGTAGTTGAGACAGTGAGGACCACACCACCATGATGATCACATGGGTGGAGGTGACTATCCTATGCGCCACTAGGCTACCCTGACTGGTTGGATAAGTTTTGTGCCACATAGAGAGAGTGGGGCTATCTTGACTATGGTACCATTTTAAAGAGAATCTGAGATCTAAGTCATGCATCATATAAAGAAGATGAGCATGCATTACTTGATGAGTATGTTGTATATCTGTACGTTATGAGAATAGTATGGTGTGAACTATGTGCTGTGTAAATGGTGTAATTTAATCTGTGGGTGAATCATACGTGCTTATTATTTTATAAATACTATTATATTCATCTGGGTATATATGCTTTTATTAAAACTATGTTTGTCATAAACTTACCTTATGTTTGTGTCTGTGGTTGACACCTGTGATGACCCCAATGTATTTGGGCGAGCAGGAAAACAGTGGAGCATAAGCTGAGAAGGATTTTGAAGAAAAGATGATGAAGATGTGTTGATGATTTGTACTAGAATTTAAATTATTTGTATTTTACGTTGGCTTGTATTTGGGACTGTATAATGAACTATACTTTGGTCTATATGGTTGGACTGTACTTGATCATTATAATTAAACTGTGAAGAGAGAATTCGTTTATAATATAAATGACTAGTAACATGTGCAAGCAAAGCGAAAAGAATTTTTATAAAATTTATAACTAATCTGATCCTAATCCAAAGTGGTCACAAGATTTCATCTAAAATCAATCAAGTACGAAAGAGTAAAAGGAGGCGTTACAACTACCAATAGAAAAGAGAATGTTAAAAGGAAAGTGCTAGAAAGTGTTATTAACACTTTATTAAACTTTTTACATTGGTTATATGCCTAATCAATATTAAAAAATGTCATATTTTACATTGATTCAAAGTCTCATCATGTTAGATTTAGGTAAGTTAGACAAAAAGAAAAGTGGTAGAAAGTGTTATTAATACTTTCTAATAAGTTTTGACCAATAGAAAATATAATCTTAAAAGGAAAGTGATAGAAAGTGTTATTAATACTTTATTTAATTTTTTTTATATCAATTGTATTATCACATTTTACATTGATTTAAAGTCATTATTATAGATTCAGATAAGTTGTATAAAAAATGACACATTTTAAATTTTAGAAAAAAAAACCTAATAAAAAATTTACATAAACAAATTAAAAATATTTTAATATTTATGATAACAAAAATTATATTTTAACAACTTTTTAAAAGAGAAGAGAACGTTTATAATGGTTCACCATACACCACTAAAACCATCCATTAGATTCATGGATTCATCAACGTATAATATTATCACATAACCTCCGTGTCATTAAATCATTTCCTCTTTCCCCTATATACCAAAACAAATTCCTCTTTTCCCTCCAACTTCTTCTCCTTCCTCACCACCGTTACCCACCGCCGAACCTGTGCTCCAGCAGGCACCGTGGCCTCGACGTGCACATCTAGTTCATGCGGCGACCACCTCCTCCTTCCCCATCACCGCTATCATCTACCTTGTCCACAAGGTCGACAGACGACAACGTCAACGACACACACACTCCAAAAGCGCAAAGAACAACCACTCTCGTAAGGAACAATCACTCCTCCGATCAAAATCCCCTTCCCACTCGTGCTTCTTCTTCGCCTTCTCCAAAATCCTCACTTTTATTTTTCGACTTCTAGAGGCGCATTGATCTTTCATTTTTTGCGTTTGTTTTTCTCAAAATTTGTTGTTTGAGATCGTAGCGTTTCAGATCTGGTTTGATTATCTCGCGTCGCGTTCTGCATTTTTGGTTTGTTCCTGTTGTTTAGGTTGAAGCGCAAGGGCACTGGAATCGGAAGGAAACCATCGAAGAAAGTTGCTAAGGATCCTAACAAGCTAAAGAAAGCTGTGTTTTGTTTTTGTTAGTTATTGAATTTTTTTTGTTTTAATTTTTGCGTTTTGATGGCATAAGGAGAATGATCACGGAGGGTGGTGACGCCGCCGCTGGAGTGGCCGTTGGAAATAAGTCAGAGAAGAAGGTAAGAAATATGGAGTGAGAATATACTGAGGTGGGTGTATAATAAGCTTGTAGTGTAAATTCATCTTATAGTTGTAAAAAAGTAGTTCAATTAAACTAGTTTCTGCACAATCTCTAAGAAAATGATGTTTGATATGAATATGCTTGGTCTTAAAATGCAACACAAGATCTTTAGAAATGCAAATGGTACTAGTATTATTACAGAAAATAGGCATACAACCTATATTAATGCCAAAGTCATAAAGTTGTTGCTTAACCCACAATAGTTATGTGCAACACAACTGCTACATACTCTGCTTCAGTTGTGGATAAAGCCATTGAGTTCTGCTTTTTAGATCTCCATGACACTAAATATGAACTGAAAAATTGCGCCATCTCAAAAGTGTTTTTTCTACCAACTAAGTCACCTGCAAAGTCAGCATCACTAAAATCAAATAAATCAAAGTTAGCTCCTCTAGGATACCGTAAGCTCAAATCACTTGTCCCTTTTAAATATCTTAGGATTCTTTTTACAACTTTTAGGTGGGATTATTTTGGATTACTCTGAAATCTAGCACATAATCCTACACTAAAAACTATATCAGGCCTATTTGCAGTCAAGTACAGTAAAGAGCCTATCATACCTCTATACATAGTAACATCTACACTCTTACCATCCTTGTCTTCATGAATTCTGTCACCTGTAGCCATAGGAGTGTAATGTGTCCTTGAAGACTCCATCCATATTTTTTGAGAAGTTCTCTGATATACTTCTACTGATAAATCCAAGCTCCTCCTTCACTTTGAACTATATGCAGTCCTAAGAAAAAATTCAGCTCACCCATTAAACTCATCTCAAATTCACTACTCATTAGTCCTGCAAAATCCTTAACCAAATCATTGTTAGAAGCACCAAAAATAATATCATCAACATAAACCTGTACAACTAACAAATCACTACCTTTGAATTTCAAAAAACAGTTTTATCAGTTTTACCTATCTTGAACCCATTAACTAAGAGGAATTTAGAAAGCCTTTCACACTATGCTCTTGGAGCTTGCTTCAATCCATACAAAAGCTTTGTCCAGCTTGTAGACATAATCTTCAATGGTGGAATCCTCAAATCCAAGTGGTTGCTCAACAAATACTTCCTCTTGCAGCAAACCATTCAAAAATGCAGTCTTCACATCCATTTGATATAGCTCGAAGCCCATGTAGGATGCAAAAGCAATGTGAATTCTGATAGCCTCCATCCTTGCCACTGGTGCAAAGGTCTCTCCATAATCAATGTCTTCCTGTTGATTATATCCTTTAGCCACCAGTCTCGTCTTGTTCCTTGTGATGGAACCATGCTCATCTAACTTATTCTTGAATACCCACTTCAATCCAATTACAATTTTATCCTTGGGTCTTGGTTCAAGATGCCAGACTCTATTCCTTTCAAGCTGATGAAGCTCATCCTGCATAGCTAACACCCATTTTGAATCACTCAAAGTAGAAATATGATCAGTAGGCTCAATAAGGAAGATGTAAGTGTTAAAAAGCACAAAATTTCCTAATTTGAGATCTAGTTTGTACATCCTTTCTTATATCACTAATAATCATGTCTACTGGGTGTGAGCTCTGGTGTTTCCATTTTCTGAATTGAAATTTCTCACTTTGATTCATCACAAGCTCATTAATTGTTTTTTCATTTACTCATTCTTTGGGGGTTCCTCCTCTCTAGTGTTTGCATCTCCTAATCCTTTGTGATCAACTGCTCCAATCCTTGAGTCATCTTCCTTATCTTTGTTGTGCTTTAATCTTGTAGGTGATCTGATGGAGGTCCGAGACAAACCAAAGGTCTAAAAGGAGAGCTTGAAGCACTTCCTTTGGTGAGCTTCAAGGGACCAATGGCAAGAGCTAGGATTCAAGCACTTCAAGACCATATTCAAGCTAACTTTGACAAGCATGAAGTTACACACCATATCAAGGATGATAAGAGCTGGATTTTGATGTCTCAAATTCAATATAATCCCACAAAAGTAGTGGAAACACAAAAGGAGTGTTGTCTGTTTTAACAGATTAAAAGCATCCTATAACAGATTAAAAGCATCTTTTGATACCTGTAATCGATTAAAAGCATCCTATAATCGATTAAATCAGTTTGAAAAATGGAAATAACTTTGATTTAATCGATTACATGTCGAATGAATCGATTATTTTGGACATATATCAATTTCCAGGATGGATAAGAGCAAAATAATCGATTACCAAACCAAGTAATCGCTTATTTAGGTTAAATAATTGATTACATGGTCGAAATAATTGATTAAACCAGTTTTTAAGCTTTTCTACACATGTTTGGCAAGCCAAAGGTCACTTATGGAAAGCTTGCACTTCAAGTTTCATTTAGGCTTCATTTCAATTTGTATTTTCTTACATTTCAGTGACATTTAGCTTGTAATTTCGTTGCCTATATAAAGTGCCAAAACTGAATGTAACTAACTTTTGGTTCATTAATACAATTTCTGAAAAATTGTTGTGAGAGTTTCTCTCTTGTTCTTGTTCAAGAACTTCTGAGTCTTATCAATGGTTTCCCAATGCTATTGTGGTGATTCTTCCTAGGCTTATTGGAAATCCTTTTCCATGGTGCCATTCAGTGTCTTCACCTTCATCCATATCTTTTCTTCCGTCTTCCATTTTCCTGCAATTTAAACTTCTAAAACAACCCCAATTTAAGGAGTGCTGGAGTTTCTGTGTTCTTGAGGTCTTCTTGAAGCTTGGGTTCTATTGCAAGGTAGATTTGGGAAAACTTAATGACTATGGGTTTAGTTGTTTCCATCAGAAATTTTGATTTGTCTCCTGTCATGTGCTTGGAAAAACCGCTGTCAAGATATCACGAGTTGTTCCCCCTCACTCCAACCTACAGTCACAAATTAATGATTAGTTTTGGGAACCCAGTCTAGCTTGGGTCCCTTCTTCTTCTCAACAAAGTTAAAAAGCTCATCTTTTCTAATCCAAACTTGTTTTACTTTGCATGTAGAAATATAGTTATTCTTAACATATGTGACATTCTTTTCAATAGCTTTTATCCTACTCTTGCATTCAAATTTAAGATATCCTACATTGCCACAATGATAACACACCTTTTTCTCATACAAGTCCACATGCTTAGTTTTTGTTTTCCAGGTAGATTTCTTATTACCTTTAAAGCCTAACCCATGCCTAGATGTGTTACAATTCTTATTCAACCAGTCAATAACATTGGGTCTATTTACCTTGGGAGTCTTAAAGGCAAACTTTAGCTTATTTTGGAGGTCCTTATTCTCTTTAGTGAACTTTTCTACCTCAGCCTCCAAGTTTTTTCAATTTTTTCTTCCAATAGAGCATCACAAATTGCCACACATTCCTCTTTCTTATTCTCTTTCAATTTAACAACCAGAAAAGCATTTTCGTTTTCAAGTTTAGAAGCAATATTCTTAAGGCTAGTGATTTCCTCCTCTAGGCTCTCGTTTGTTTTTCTCAATTCTTTATTAGCCTTAGAGAATTTTTTTAAGCTCATTCTTTAATTCACCAAAGTCATCAATCAACTCATCATTATGTTCACGTATTTTTAAATACTCATCTAATACAAAGTCTAACATTTTCAATAGATGCTTCTTTGTTAACAAATGCATGGAAGATCTCAGCTCAAGAAAATTTACCTCAGTGTCTTCACCTTCTGAGTCAGTTCCAGCCATAAGACAAATGTTGGCCTCAGCTTCACTATTTTCAGAGCCTTCTTCCTCTGAATCAGAATCACTCCAAGCAGCTATCATTGCTTTCTTGAACTCCTTCTTTTCATACTTCTTCTGGTCTTTAGCCTTCTTCTCCTTTCTACTTTCTTTCTTTACTTCATGACAATCCTTAATCCTATGACTTGTTTTGCCACACCTAAAGCAACTATAATCAGTTCTTGAAGAAGAGAAAGTTTTGGATTTTACATGTTTATTGCTTGAGCTTCCATTAAACTTTTGGTTCTTTAAGTGTTTTTTGAACTTCCGCATAAGCATTGCAATCTCCTCCTCATCATCTGAGTCATCATTCAGTTCTTTTAATTGAGCTTTTAAAGCAATGCCTTTATCCTTCAATCTTACATCTTCCTTCTTGTGGGACTCCAATTGCATCTCATATGTCATTAGGGATCCTGCCAACTGCTCAAGGTTGAAAGTCTTAAAGTCTTTGGTTTCTTGCAAAGCAAGTGACCTTGGGCATCCAGTCCTCTCTTGGGAGACTCCTCAGAATTTTCCTTACTTGCTCTTCAACCTGTATGTCCCTGCCTAAAGCATTTAACTCATTTACTATGTTAGTAAAATGAGTTATCATATCCCTAATAGACTCTTTAGGGTTCATATAGAACAATTCATATTGATGCAAGGAGATCAATTTTAGACCGTTTTACCTCGTTTGTACCCTCATGTGTTACCTCTAGAAGATTCTACATTTACTTGGTAGTCTTGCAACCCATCACCCGGTTGTATTCTTGTGTCCTTAGTCCACAATGAAGAATTTTCTTGGCTTAAGCATTGTATTTGAACTTCTTCCAATCTTCATCAGTATATTCGTCTTCAAGTTTTGACACTCTTTCTCTCTTTTCATTCATCTTTGTGATATGAAAATCTCATCTTTCAATCACCTTCCAGACTTGATAGTTCTTTGCTTGAATGAAAATCTACATTCTGTTCTTCCAGTAATTGTAGTACTTTCCCTTGAATAGTGGAGGCCTTTGAGTAAAGTAGTCTTCTCTTATTGTCTCCATTGGGTTCATCTTAAGATATACTCTTAAAAGAGTTACCTGCAAAATAAAGAGAACACAACTCTATTACCAATTATTAGTCCCAGATGAACTCAAGAAGAGGGTGAATTAAGTTTTATAAAATAATTCACAATTTAAAATCAAACTTAAAGCAATAATATGAAGATAAGAGATAAAGAAGACACAATCAATTTTGATGTGGAAAATCCAATTGGGTAAAAAAATCACGGTGTCCAAGTTGGATAATCAATCCAATGACAACTCCACTATGATAATTTTGTGTACAAGAGTTCCTAGTATCCTAGTTTCCTAGTCTACCCTTACACAACAACTATCCCAGTTGGTATCCTTGTTTCCTAGCAAAAAGATCAATTCACCAAGAATAGAGACAGACTGATATCCTTGTTTCCCAACCAGACTAGTATCCTAGTTTCCCAGGCAGAAGTCGCACGTCTCAATTCACCAAGAACAGAGACAGAACTGGTATCCTAGTTTCCCAGTTGCGACCTCTTCCAAAGTCAAGAAGAAGAATACAATAAAATGGTTGGTTACCTTTACGCTTCTATTTCTTAAGCAAATAGGTACCTTTAACTCTTGATGGAAAGTTGAAGAATCAGACTTGCCAAACGCTTCTATATGATCTCACTACAATTCTCTCAATGATGCAAGCATAAACTCTCTAAAGCTCTAATATTATTTGGAATGAAATGCATACTCTAAACACAAAAATATGTTTCTATTTATACTAATTTAAGCATAGGATTTTAACCAATTTTTGAATGCAATCCTAAAAAAATATTCTATCATATTATGTAATGCAATCTTAAAGATATTCTATTATATTATGCAATGCAATCTTAAAAATATTCTATCATATTTTTGAATGCAATATTAAAAAAATTCTATCATATTTTTGAATGCAATTTTAAAAGATATTTTTGTTAGAGATATATTCCCACATAATGGAAATATGAATAGTTACAACTATTGATTGAATAGTTACAACTATTGATGTGAACAGTTACAACTATTGATGTGGCCCAATTAATAATTAACCACTACAAAATGGTTACAAAATGCATTTATCTCAAGCGTTGATATGGTATATGATGGACGTACCAGATTAAAGACAATTATGTATAAATAGGGTTGGTCCTCTCTCTCCTTCACACCAAGTGTTATTCTTCCATCAGAAAAACACAGAATAGAAAAGAAGGCTTAGAGGGAGAAATAGCCCTACCGGTGTTGAAAAGAAAGAGATGGTTGTTACTCCATCATCAGCGCTTCCGGGTATGTCTTTATCCTTCTTATATGGTGAGAATCATGATTTCCCAAGATCCTTTATCATGTTCTTGCTTTATGTTTTATGAACATGATATATTATGTTATTCTAACATGTGGTATCAGAGCACTTGTTTAGGAATTCATGATTTTCCTTATATGATGATTGAATATAAATGTTTATTTGTCATATGCGTATCTGTTTGAATCCTACGGACAGATTAATTGTTAAACATGATGTGTATATGAGATTGGTACTATTTATGTATATATTTTATATGATGTGTTGCTCCTTTTGTAAAATAAAGATCTAAATTATAAGTTTACGTCAGCAAGCTTTATTTTACAATTGGATGATAAAATGGTTGTTGGGAATGAAGACTTTAATTAATGTTTTTCCTCAATTAATTTATTTTGTTTTATGTTGATTGTGGAATTTTTTGGAAATGATGATATCATAGAATCACTTATTAATGATAAATATTTGTACCAAAAATTATGTATTGTTAATTAATGGAGTATGCATAAAGGCATGACTTCCGTTGTGTCTATATAATATTTTATTTTAAAATATTTATTGATGAATTATATTATGATTATATCATGAAATTATTTGATTAGTTATTTTTCATGCATTATGTCATGGTTTGTTAGTCACCAAAGTGGCCAAACTAGAAGTGTGAAAATAATATAATACTTATGTATTTGCATGCATTATGATTATAATTTGTTAGTCACCAAAGTGGCCAAATTAGAATGTTATCGCATGTATAAAATTGTCATTTATCCATGTACTTATGAAATACCAATTATTGAAATAAATTGGATAAATTGACGTTGCTAATTATTGGAAAGGAAGGATTCACCCAAAAGAGAATCATATTCTATAATTAGTGACATTATGTGGTAAATTAATATTTTAATTAAATATATTTTGATTATCCAAAGATAACAGATATATATATTTAATTGAAAATATGTTTTGCCTATTAATGTTATGTATCTAATTATGTTTAGTATAGTATGGTAACTACCCAAAGGAGTGCTATTTTATACTAGTATGATTTTATTCGAACCGCAATTAAGAGCGTATGTTATTATTGCGGCTGTTCCTATGAATTCTCATGCATCATCTGTTACTATGTTTATTGGTGAGAATTTTTCTGAATGGCGTGAACAAGTCAAATTCCACTTATGTGTTATGGATCTTGACTTGGCACTCCTTGAGGATGAACCCACTGCTATTATTGAAACCAGTAGTGAGGCAGAAAAATTACACCATAAAACATGGAAGCGAAGTAATAGATTGAGCCTTATGTTCATTAAGATGATTGTTGCCAACAACATTAAGTCAACTATTCCACAAACAGAAAGTGCTAAGGAATATATGCAGTTTGTGGAAGAACGTTTCCGTTCAGCAGACAAGTCACGCGCTGGTACTCTTATGGCACAGCTCACGACCATGAAGTTTGATGGGTCGCAAACTATGCAAGAGCACATTATTGAGATGACTAATCTTGCAGCAAAACTAAAGACCTTTGGACTTACGGTTGAGGACTCATTCTTAGTTCAGTTTATTTTGAACTCGTTGCCTCCTGAATATGGACCATTTCAAATTAACTATAACACTATTAAGGATAAGTGGAATTTAATGAATTGGCCAGTATGCTTGTTCAGGAGAAAGGACGATTAAGGAATCATGCGAGTCACTCTATTAATCTCATGGGTCAGAAAGCTGGGAAAGGATTAAAAGCAAAGTCAAGACACTTTAAGAAAAAGAAAGCACCTGCGAAAGATGGGCAGGAGAAAGAAAAAAGGAACAAAAGGACATCAAGTGCCACTTCTTCACGAAGTTTGGTCACTATCAAGATCAATGTCCTAAACGTATAGCTTGGTTCGAAAAGAAGGGTAATTATTTATCTTTCGTAAGTTTCGAATCAAATTTAGTTGAAGTTCCTAATAACACTTGGTGGCTTGACTTTGGTGCTACAACTCACGTTATTGCTATATCTACTTGCTTCATGAAAAATCTCAATCAGTAGATGTCCTAGAGACATTCATTAAAGAAGTTGAGAGGCAATTGGATAGAAAAGTGAAAATCGTAAGATCAGATAGAGGTGGTGAGTATTATGGCAAATATAATGAGTCAGGACAGTGTCCAGGACCTTTTGCAAAATTTCTTGAAAGACATGGCATATGTGCACAATACACTATGCAAGGCACACCACAACAAAATGGTGTAGCAGAAAGGCGTAAACGGACATTATTAAATATGGTAAGGAGTATGATGAGTAACTCCCCACACTACCTAGAAATTTGTGGACTTATGCGCTTAAAATTGCGACTTACTTGCTAAATAGGATTCCTGGTAAGGCAGTTCAAAAGACTTCTTTTGAATTGTAGACAAGAAGGAAGCCTAGCTTGAAGCACCTGCATGTTTGGGGTTGTCAAGCTGAAGCAAGAGTTTATAATCCACATGAAAGAAAACTAGACTCTTGAACTGTTAGTGGGTACTTCATTGGTTATCCTGAGAAGTCTAAAGGGTATGTGTTTTATTGTCCAAACCATAGTCCGAGAATTGTAGAAACTGATAATGCTAGATTCATTGAGAATGGCGAAGTTAGTGGGAGTTCTAAAAGGGAAATTGTGGAAATAAATGAGACTTTGGTAAATATTCCTTTGCTTGTAATTGTTCCTCCTTGCACAATTTCACCTAATGTTGTTCCAATCGTTGTAGAACATGATAACAATGATGAATAACATTTGAATGAAACAGTTATCCCGGAAGATACTAACTTGCAAAATGCTAATGCACAAGAACCACAAGGAATAGAATTAAGAAGATCCCAAAGGGAACGAAAGTCAGCTATTCTGAATGATTTTGTGGTTTATTTGCAAGAATTAGATCATGATGTTGGAATCTATAAAGATCCAGTTTCGTTTTCACAAGCCATAGAAAGTATTGAATCTGAAAAATGGATAAAAGCTATGAAGGAAGAGCTAAATTCCATGGAACAGAACAATGTTTGGGAACTCGTTCAATTACCAGAAGGCTCTAAAAGAGTCGGTTGTAAGTGGGTCTTTAAGACAAAACGCGACTCTAGTGGTAATGTCGAACAATATAAAGCCAGACTCGTTGCCAAGGGTTACACTGAGAAAGATGGCATCGATTATAAAAAGACTTTTTCTCCCGTTTCTAAAAAGGATTCATTTAGGATAATTATGGCATTGGTGACTCATTATGATTTAGAGCTGCATCAAATGGATGTGAAAACAGCCTTCTTAATGGTGATCTTAAGGAGGAAGTTTATATGGATCAAACCGAAGGTTTTTCCATGGAAAGTGAAAGAAAGTTGGTGTGTAAACTTAAGAAGTCAATATATGGACTTAAGCAAGCCTCCCGACAATGGTATATAAAGTTTAATACCATTGTTACATCTTTTGGATTTAAGGAAAACACTATTGATTGGTGTATATACCAAAAGATCAGTGGGAGTAAGTTTATTTTTCTAGTCCTTTATGTTGATGATATCTTACTTGCTGCGAATGATTTATCGATATTGCATGAGACTAAAGATTTTCTCTCAAAGAACTTCGAAATGAAAGATATGGGAGATGCGTCCTATGTGATAGGAATAGAAATATTCCGTGATCGGTCACAAGGATTGTTAGGACTATCTCAGAAAGGATATATTGAGAAGGTTCTTGAGAGATTCAATATGAGTAAGTGTTCACCTGGGATTGTTCCATTACAGAAAGGTGATAAATTTAGTCTTATGCAATGTCCAAAGAATGATGTTGAACAGAAAGAGATGGAAGTAATTCCATATGCTTCTGTTGTAGGTAGCTTAATGTATGCTCAAACCTGTACTCTACCGGATATCAGTTTTGCGGTCGGAATGTTAGGTAGGTATCTAAGTAATTCTGGAATGGAACATTAGAAAGCTGCAAAGAAAGTTTTAAGGTACCTTCAAAGCACGAAGGATCCAATGAATTGGAAGTGATTGGATATGCGGATTCGGATTTTGGTGGATGTCTTGATAGTAGAAAGTCAACTTTTGGCTACTTGTTCATGTTGCTCAAGGAGCCATATCATGGAGAAGTGCAAAACAGACTATCGTTGCTTCATCCACTATGGAAGCAGAATTTGTGGCGTGTTTTGAAGCCACAGTTCATGCATTATGGCTGCGGAACTTTATTTCAGGGCTTGCGGTTGTCGACACTGTTAGCAGGCCACTGAAAATTTATTGTGATAATTCTGCAGCAGTATTCTTCTCTAAAAACGACAAATACTCTAAAGTGCCAAACATTTAGAGTTGAAGTATTTTGCCGTTAAAGAGGAGGTTCAGAAACAAAGAGTGTCAATAATACACATCAGAACTGAACAAATGATGGCAGACCCTTTGATGAAAGGGTTGGAACCAAGGCTATTTAAAGAACATGTTGAAAGTATGGGCATTAGTTGTATTAAAGATTATTGATGTGTGACATTCTGAGCTCACTTATGTGTTTCTGACATACATTATATTTTCTTGTTATCTTATGATTGTATATACATTATGAAATCTAACAAGAAAGTCTTTGTAAGACATTATGTGGTGTTGATTCAAGAGGAGCTATGCATAAATGGACAAGGATCAAGCTTTGGTGTTTTGTGCTTTCAACATGCCTCATTGGAAAAATGTCAAAGAAGCTATGAAGATCAATTTGATTTATGTAAAAAGGGAAGTTGTGTAATCTGATAATCCAAAAGCATATCATGCATAATCATTCATCTAGGATTGTTAGATTGAAGGTC
>PYAF01004035.1:206599-220515 GCA_007407185.1 Glycine tomentella | reverse complement strand
TTAGTTAATTACAAAAGAAAAAGTCTAGTACTCTTTCAAAATTATATATGTAAGATATTTTAGTTCTTCAATATATTTTTTTTCTCTTTTTAATAATTGTATCTGTTAGTCTGAAAAAGTGACTTATCTATTTAGTTCATGACAAAATCATTAGTGATCTAAATTGGTGCCTAAAAATGTTTACTCAAATGATTGGAAATTAAAGACTAAAGTGTTCAATATTTGTAATCTTTACAAACTGTTATTTTGTATTTCCTAAAAAAAACAACTATTATTTTGTAAGTTTTTTCTTTATTCAAAAACTAAATTGTTTTGATTTATTTTTTGTTTGTTTAGAAATTGAATTCGGTTTCGCCATCATCAATACATTTAGTCTATTCATATGCTATACTGGGATTTAGGCAACAAAATGTTTATAGATGATGATTTTATGATATTAATTTTCTCTTTCTTTAATTTTTCAGCCCCAGGCTCAACATATGATAGTTCCCATGCAAGGCCAGGAGTAGATATTGATCCTCTCCTTTAATGTTTGACATGTGTGATCTAAATGACAGTGGAACTTTATGTGCCCTTGGCATATTGAATGCATTTTAGGTTATGATACACTACATGCGGGGATGTTGGTTCTTGTGGCCAGATATTATTTATTTAGACGCACATTTATCTTTGGAAAAGAATCATTATTCATGTTATATTGTAAATTCTGTAACAATAATGCTTGTTTGATTGGAAGCATAAGCTACTAAATTAAAACCCTTTTTAGGAGACGTAATTGGATCTTGCTTTACATAAATTAGTATTTTTTTTAAAAGCATATTCTAAGACAGTTTTAAGGAAAACCGTCTTAGAATGCTCACATTCGAAGACAATTTTTTTAGAAAAATTGCCTTAGAAACATATTTTTTAATTTTTTTTAAAAATCATCTTTTAAAACGGTTCTTCGAAAAATCGTCTTAGAATACTACATTCGAAGACGTTTTTTTTCGAAAAATCGTCTTTAGAAACATATTTTTTTTATTTTTTTTAAAAATCATTTTCGAAAACTGTTCTAAGAAAAACCGTCTTAGAATATTAACATTCTAAGACGATTCTAAGTCAAAACCATCTTAGAATGGTCATATTCTAAGACAGTTTTACTGATGAACTGTCTTAGAATAGCTATTTTTTTTTAAATACACACGAATTCTAAGACGGTTCTCTTAAGGAACCGTCTTCGAATCATTGTTACTAAGACGGTTAAATAACTGTCATCGAAACTATTCACCTTCTACGATGCTCGTTACAAAGATGGTTGCAGAACCGTCGTCGTATGTGTCAAATAACCGATGTAGAAGACCTTCAATGTAGTAGTGGAACTCTTTCTCTTTCTTGGTCCTCCTTCACTTGGTTGCTTGCTAGGCAATGACAAGGTGGAGGCTTCAAGTGTTTGGTTTATTTCTCAAGACAAAAGATGTTGTCTTAAGGTTAGGTAAGGTTGCAACAATGAAGGAGACAAGATGATGAAGAAGAAAGAAAGGCAAGAACTTGGGTTCTTGAAAAGAGCTAGGAGCATAACATAAGAGTGGAGAGCTAAGACCCAGGATCCTATTGTCTTATAATCTTATTAGGAAGCCCAAAGATCTTTACTTGTTTTAAAATGTGAAATTCATGTATGGTTTCTTGAACCATCTTGAGTTTATTCCACTCTTGAAAGACATGAATTCAAAATTCAAGTTAAATGAATCCTATTCATTTGTTGTAATTTTGAAAAAGAACCTAGAAGGTTCCATGTCAAAACCACACCCTTTATTGTTACTTTAACTATTTTATTTAAATTAGTAATTCAAATAAAAAAAAAGTTGTTGGAAGAAGCACTATCCAATCTTTATTGGATATAGCTTTGGATAATTCATAATTATCCTTACAACCTAACCTCTTGAATTCAAAATTCAAACTTAAAATTTAAATTCAAATTCAAATTCAATCTTTGTCCTAGTTCATAATTTAAATTTGAATTTGAATTTGAATTTCAAAATTTCAAAATTCAAATTTCAAATTTGTCCAAAACTTATTTTGGTCAAGTTAACTTCTTGACTTTCTAGGACTCATAGCCAAAGACCCTATTGGGCCTTTTAACACATTTGGGCCTATTAGTGTAGAAACTAATTTCTTACTAATAGCCTAAATGGGGCACATGCATCAATTGGGCTTGGAGTCCAACTTCAACCCAATCACACCTTTAGTCTTTAAAAAGCCCAATAACTATTATTGGCCCAAACTTGCTAGTTATAAGCAATCAAAAACAACCTTTTGTGTGTGAGCCATTAGGTCCAATTAGTCACTGACATAAATGAACTTGGACCAATTAAACTCCTTTAATGAGCCCAATTCATTTAATGATCACATAAGACACTAACAATGCTTTGCAGCCCCAAAACTAATTGAGTTGATCAAGTGATCTACCTTTTTGATTTAGATACCGTGCTGACACCATCCCTCATATCGTCATTCACATTTAGTCGAGAGCAAGGATAAAGTATCATCTCTCTTAGTTGAATAAATATGGCTTTTCAAAGAACTATGAATTTTCTTCTATTGACTCTAAGACGGATCATGACTCCTCATGATCTCTTACTAAGCATAGATTCCCAAGTCAACTAGAAGTCTTCCAAGCCCTACCAGTCTTGCGAACGACTAATCCCTTGTAAGGACAATGAGTCCTTTTGGCATGTCCATCTTCACTCATGTATCAAGTTATACCCAAGAGTACATTGTTCTCCCCATTTTCAGGCGGATAAAGTTGTACAGTCAAAGTATAACCCTAGGACACATAGTGTTTGATGACATCCTCAAGTCTAGGATGATTGATACTACCAAACGATGAGAGAATTTATTGTTAGACACAGGGGAAGCTTGAAAAATGATCAAGATGCATGTTGAAGCTTGGATGAGTTTTAGCTTTGCACATGCTATTCAATTGAAGGCATTTGTAATATTTAGAATTGTGAGAGTTACATCCTATGATCCATAGCATTGCATAAACATCATTCATTGGCTTGCATTCATGATTTAACAAAACAACATGGTTTGTGAAAAAGCTTTAAGACTTCAAGATTTCATAAAAGCCAAGTGCTCATGGTTTCAAGTTTTTGGAAAAACTATTTTTCACTGTGTTAAGCGATTACCACATATTGGTAATCTATTACATGAGTTTTGAAAAACAAAATAATTGACTACTAGCATTAAATAATCGAGTACATAGCACAAAACACAGAATAAGTCTGTCTGCTTTAATCGATTACAAGGTAATCGTAATCAATTACATAAGCATGTTTTGAATACTACACTATCTGTTTTAGTAGATTACAAGGAGGTTTAATCGATTACATTGTTCATATAGCCTTTCCAGAAAATTGAAGAACATTTTAATCGATTAAATTTGTATTTAATCGATTGCAAATGAAGATTTAATCGATTACTTATGCGATTAAATCGATTACATTCAGTTACAACAGTTTGTTATAAATAGCTGTTGGGTCTTTTGAAAATCACAACTCACTACATTACGAATTTTCATAGTTTTCAAAAGCCTTCTGAAGTATGAAGAGATTCTTTGGGTAACAAAGCTCTTGTCCACATATTCAAATCTTCATGGTGTGTTGAAAGATTTCTTGGGCAAGATTTCAAAGAAGCTTTTGGAGAGTTTGGTCTGAAACTTGTTTGCTTTCAACCTTGATCAAGATTGGTAATTATATGCATTCATATATTGTGGATCATCAGGTTGTTTCTCTCCATTAGTTTTTGTGTGTAATTTGTTTTTACATTTCAGCTTGTAAGTTTCTATTACAAAGAGGTTCTTTAAAGCTTTTCTAGAGTAGGGTTCTCTAGGGTTCTCTATGTCTTGATCATTAGAAGTCTAATACGATTTTAGATTTCAGTTCTTTATCTAAGGTTGATAAATGGTGATCTTTTGTAAGCTTGTAAAGAAAAAATTTTGTTAATAGTGGAACTCTAACCAATGTTTGGTTGGAAAAAATTGGATGTAGCTTCTCTTGTTGAGAGGTGAACCAATATAGCTCTTTGTGTTGATTACTTTCTTTAATCTCTTCTTATCATCTTAATATGTGTTTCTTGGTAAATTCTTTATTACCCAACAAGTGAAGTTTTTGTAACTGTTTTCTTGGGCTGAGTGATTTGATTGATTGAAACATTCTTGGTTAATTGTGATGAAGATCCAAAATCCACTGCTTGTTTTAAAGAAATTTTAAAGATTATGTTTTAACCAATTCACTCCCTCTTGGTTATCTTGTGGGTGTTATCATTTTTTTCATTTATAAATCCAGTGATACTTTAAAGAATCCTTATGGAGTCTCTCGGCGAGTCAGTTCGACGCCATCTATTCTCTAACAGATCCTCCCACGATATCAGCTAGGGCATCACCATGCCTACATTCCATGAGGTCTCTTGTATCTTTATAAGTAGAAGATGTCGTACTAGTCCTTTTCTAGATCATCAATGCCCTTTCTTGGTGATTCAAGACTAGGCACTCATTTCATGTAATAGACATTTAGTGTCCTCGAGTCCTCACGATCATGATCCCTATCATTGATCCTCGAGAGAACACCTGTTATATTCCTATGGCCTTTATCTTTAAATGCATATTACTATAAAATATAGGCGAGACATAAATATGATAAAAATAAAGTTTTCTCAAATTTATCAACCATGAAATACTAAATAGATAAAGGTGTTCATATGATTAAACAAATTGTCTCTAGGACACCTACATACTAACAATCTCCCACTTGGCCTAGAGCCAATCAGGTCGACATGTTAAACCTAAAGACTCAAAATCACTATCATGCTTTCTCTGAGAGAGACCCTTCGTTAGAGAATCAGCCAAATTGTCATCAGTGGGAACGTAGTCCATCTTTATCTCTAGTCTTTCAATGATTTCTAGGATGAGGTGATACTTGCAGGGCACATGTTTGGACCTTTGATGAGACTGGGGTTCCTTGCCCTGAGCTATCGTTCTGATGTTGTCACAATCCATAGGTATTGGAATAACAATGCTAGGAACCACTCCAAGTTCAATGATGAACTTCTTGATCCATACTGCCTCTTTAGCCGCTTCTGAAGCTGGTATGTATTTTGCCTCAGTAGTAGAGTCACCTGTGGTCTCCTGTTTGGAACTCTTCCAACAAATTGTTCCACCTTTTTTTAAAAAATAAAATAAAATTTCTAAGACAATTTTTAAACAAAAACGTCTTAGAAATTGACTATTCTAAGACGGTTCTATGAAGGAACCGTCTAAGAAGCAACACATTTTTTTTATTATAAAAAACAATAATTTTTAAGACGACTTTTAGACAAAACCATCTTAGAAATAAACTCTTCTAAAATGGTTCTACAAAGGAACCGTCTTAGAAGTAATACATTTTTTTTTTATAAAAAATACAACAATTTCTAAGACATTTTTTTTAGACAAAACCGTCTTAGAAATTGACTATTTTAAGACGGTTCTACGTAGGAATCGTCTTAGAACCAACACAATTATTCTTTTTTAAAAACCAACGTTATCTAAGATGATTTTTATACAAATCCGTCTTAGAAATAAACTCTTCTAAGATGGTTTTCCCACAGAACCCTCACAGAATGACATGTATTTTTTATTTTTTTAATAATAAAAAACAACATTTTCTAAGACGGTTTATGGATAAAATCATCTTAGAAATATACCCTTCAAAGACGGTTCGAAAATCGTCGTCAAAGGTTTTGGGGTTCAATGACGCACGCTTTAAAGACGGTCGTAGAACAGTCCTGAACATGCTTAAATAACCATTGTAGAAGGTCCGTTTTCCACTGGTGTAGTCCTATAAAAGAATTCGGTTGGCTGAACACGAGGTAAAGATATAATTTCCCCTTTCCTATTTTATCTTGGTCGAGTTTAACGAAGACCAAGTGAGTGATATACTCGGTTGGCCGCTGTCATCAGAGTAGTATAACTATTAATCTAGACCTTTCAAGATAGTAAACATTCAAGTATTGATGGGCTCAAAATGTTTAATATATTGGTGGATTAAAATTAAAAGTATCATAATTTGTGTATTTCTCAAATAAATTAAAAGTTATACATAAAGATATAGGAAAACTAAAATTTATTTATATCATGTGTATTTTCTGTCAAATTTGACTTATTTAAGCTCTAATACAGTAACATGACTAGATATTCTTTTAAGAGCACTGAACGTAATTCTGTGTGAGTGAAATAGTATAAATCAATTGTTTCTACGTCTCTTTTAAGTGGCTTTATTGAGTATTCTTTTAAGGTTATCTTGACATCATTTATCACCAAGTGTTTACTTGAAAAAACTTTATGAAAATACTCTTTTATTATTACTGGATGACCAAACTTGGTTTTCGTCAAACTTGTTTGTCTTTTCAGGGAATGACTCCATTGCCTCTATCTTTTTGGGATGGTGATAAAAATCTTTATTTACGAAAAGTTATTATCTTTGATTAACACACTATTCAATCCCCTTCTAATGTGATTGTTGATATTTTAGAGACAACACGGTCAAGGCAGTTTCTACTATATGCTTGTATTTTCTTTCCACAACACCATTTTGATGGTGAGTAATGGGCAAATCAATCAATGTTGAACATCAAAATCCGTAAGATACTTAGTGAAAGGGCATATTCTAGTCCCGCAATCAAACCGAACAATTTTAATAGGGAGATTAAACTCAGTTTTAATCATAGTGTTAAATTGTTTAAAGATATTTAAGGTGTCTGATTTACTTTTTAACAAGCACAACCAAGTAAATAAGGTATGTGCATCTATAAAGGTTAAATAATATATGTAACTTATGCTAGGCAAAAGGGGAGAAAGACCCCATAAATTAGTATAAATGAGTTCAAAATGAGTATAATAGACACTAAGAGAAAGGGAGGAGGGAAGTTTGCGTGATTTGCCAATGCAACAATATGAACAAAAGTTAGAACATGTTTTATTGATAATAGGCAGATTACAAAGTTTAAATACAACTTTCATAGTACCAACATTAGGATGTCCTAACCTGGAATGCCAAGTGGCAAAAGAAATGGAACTACAAGAAACTATATTTACAACTGAAGCATTATTAACTATATTTACAGAATTGGAAACATAATTTGAAAAGATGCTCTAAACACAAGTTTTGAAACATTAGAGGAAATGGTATTGACAGTGAATGAGACTTGAGTTGTTGTCTAGATGATTGAAGCAAATTAGAACTTCTTTACAGACTTAAGATTTGACCAACCAAAACTGAGAATGAAACTCAAAAAACAAAAACACAGAGTTATCTTCGCAAAACTAACTTACGCTCATCAAATTTTTGGGTATGGAAGGAACACAAAACAAATTATTTATACGAAGAGGAATTTGATAATTAAAAGGAGACTTAAAGAATGTTACACCTAAGGAATTAATGTTCAACCCTTGACTATTACCAATGGTAATTTGATACTGCCCTTCAAAAGGTGTAGTTTGATGAATGTTTTGAGAAAAATTAGTGACATGGTGAGAAGCATCAGAGTTTGGGTACCAATTCTAAGGTGCAGATTGCACACTTATCAGATATGCTTATGGAGGGGGAAAAGAAAGGTTTTGAGCAGGTGCCTGAGGATGGTTATACTAAGGTTGGTTAGGATACTGATTTGGATAGGGATTAAGGTACTAATCAATATTGAGTAGGATACTGATTAGAAGTGTAGTTGGGAAGAAGTGGTGAAGGGTGATAATGAGACTGATTAGGGTACTGATTAGAGTATTGACTGTGATAGGTATTAAGGTACTGGTATGGGTAATTCATAGGTTGTGTTAAGTCAAAAGATATTTGTCTTAATTATTTTGATTAGATGTAAACAAATACAAAGGTTAAAAATTATGCCTTATGCGCTATCAAAATATGCTTTGCGAAGTCTACGTCTGATGCTTCAGGCAATAGCAAGATGGAATCATGATATGATATGACATTAAAGATGACACTTAAGACTTTATTTAATACTCTGTGTTTGAGATCTATTTTGCAGAGATGTTCTCAAAGGATCTCTTGAATTCTATGAAGAATAAATGAAGTCAAGATCTAAAATTCTTCAATCGCCATTATAAGAATAGCTCTGTTGTACAAACCTACTCTAATGAAAAAAAGGAAGTGATTTCCTGCTGTGGTGTTCAACATGCCAACGCTGAAAAGTGGTTTCTCAACATGAAGAAGTACGTGCATTTAATTCTCCAACGACCAGATTCTTCATACGCAAGCTTAAAAAAGGAAATATGTTTGTTTAGAGACAACAAATACTTGATTAAAGGAGGCCTATATATACCAGAAGCTTTAAAGACATGAAATATAAATTGAAACACTCACTATTCAAATTCTTTCTGTAAAAAGATCTCTGTGTAAATTCTTATAAAGTTCAGAGAAGCTCTCAAAAAACTTTGCTCAATTTGAAAGAAAATATTAAGTGTTGAAATTGTTTATCTGTATGTAAGATGATAGAGTGTTAATCATTGTGCAATGAAACAAACAAATCTTTGGTGGTGGAGACGAACCGGTATAAATTTCTTGTGTCTTATTTTCTCTTCTATTATTTGAATTGACCTAGGGTTTGAATTTGCTCTTTGCTTTTGAAAAACTCTATTTGTTTTACAAAGAATTTGAACTATCGTCTTATCTGTCCTACAAAAATCTGATATATGTTTACTTAAGTTTTATTTCATTAGATAATATCTGTGCTATATTCAAAAAAGGTTTTAAGTTAAGTAAAAATTACAATTCAACCCCTTCTTGTGATATTTTCCTTTACAAGTTGTATAGGGACATAGTTATCATCATGTCTATAGTAGCAACAAGAAACTTTATGACCATATTTATGGCAAATCTGACATTGAGTGTTAGAATAACGACTTCTATATTCCCACGGTCATCACCAGTACCATAGCCACGACCACCATTGTTGCCTCCAAGAGTGAAATTCTTGCCACCATTGCCATGATCATTGTTGAAAAAATGATTATTACTCCCATTGTAGCTTAAATCATTGCTTTAAGCAGAACTATTTTGAGCATGAGCAAATTCAGCTTGCGTCTTTGGATCGACATTGACAGTGTTGTTGGAACACACTTACCGAGAATATTACGGGCTAAAATTAGGTTTAGCAGCTTCTGTGAGATTAATAGAAGCAAGTGACTTCTTGCGAGACTTGTGAATACGAGTCTCATGACCTACGAGAAGCACTTCAAATTCATCAATCGAGAAAGGCTCAAACCTATATAACTTATAAGCTTAACTAGAGACTTGAATTCATCTACTAAACCATCTAAAACTATATCCACATGTTCACTGACTGAAGCAAATTCTTCAATGTATCTGTGGTACCACAGGTCCTCACACACACTGATGCACTTCATATAAACACAGAACAATCTCTCTGGTAGAATACTTTTGATGTATTTAGATAATGGTATGCCAACTTTTACATGAGATGCTATTTATAAGTAATACATGACTCTTCACTTGAGTAACTCTTCACCTAGGGACATGACTCTTCACATGAGTAACGTCTTCACCTAGGGACATGACTCTTCACATATCTAATTTATTATTATCAAAGTTTAATCCAACAAAATCCCCCATAAACTTTAAATATTTCTTCCGTCTTTCATCCCCAACATCTTCTTACAATTTTTCAGCAGCAATGTCGGTAATGGCTTCGTGGAAACATCTCCAACTTGATCTCGGCTTGCCACATGAAGTAACTCCACCTTCTTTCCTTTTACTTCATCTCGGATGAAGTGGAATCTGACGTCAATATGCTTGCTCCTTTCGTGATTGACTGGGTTCTTAGCTAACTCGATTGCTGACTTATTATCTACCTCTCCCTCAGTATTCATCTTTTTCTTATAAACCCATTTAACTCCAATGGGCTGACTTCCTTTTGGCAGCTCGGTCAACTCCCAAGTATTATTCCGTTCAATGGCCTTGATTTCTTTATTCATGGTGGTTTGCCATTTTTCATCTCGGATTGCCTCTTCGAATGTTATTTCTTCAGAATTTGTCAACAAACAAATAAGGTGAGCTTCATTAGTTGAATCATACAGGTCCAGAAAACTCCTCATTCGGGGTTGTCTCATCTTGTCTTCATTAGATGTCTCACTTCTTGTCGGGATCCAACTTGGTGATCCGCCTTCCTTCTCTTCTTGTTGAGTAAGCGTTTGTCCGGGATCTAAGATGACTTCGGATGAAGTGCTCTAGTTCCATTCATCTTCTTCATTAACTTTCACATCTCGACTTATTATTACTTTCTTGGTGCCGGGATTCAACAACTTGTATCCCTTTGTCTTTTCGTCATATCCAATAAAAATAAATTTCCTGCTCTTGTCTTCCAACTTGGTTCTTTGCTGATTAGGGACGTGTGCATAAGCAACACTTCCGAAGACTCTGAAATGGCCTACTGATGGCTTCTGACCCGTCCATGCTTCCTGTGGGGTCTTTCCATTCAGACTGGAATGCGGACAACGATTCTGCACATATACAGCACACAGTACGGCCTCCCCCCAAAACTCCTTAGGCATTTTCTTCATTTTTAACATTGATCTTACCATGTCAAGAATGATACGGTTTTTCCTCTCAGCTACTCCATTTTGTTGTGGTGAGTACGGTGCAGTTAAGAACCTTCTTATCCCATGCTCATCTTAATACCTTTTAAATGCAATTGATGTGTACTCCCCACCTTGGTCAAAACGGATCGACTTGATTCACCTTCCAGTTGCATTTCTATCATCATCTTAAAACTCTGGAATACTTAAAGCACTTTGGATTTTTCTTCCAGCAAATACACCCAAGTTTTACGACTAAAATCGTCTATAAACGAGACAAAATTCCTCTTTCCACTGAAAGACCCAAGAGAGATGGGTCCACACAAGTCGGTATGAATTAGTTCTGGTGGTTGTTGAGATCTGTATTTGGCCATCTTTTGAAATGGACTCCTAGCATGCTTGCTTAGCACACATTCTTCACAAAATCTCTTTTCATAGTTCAAACTCGGCAACCCATCCACCATTTTCTTGTTCATCATCTCTGCCAGGCCTCCGTAGTGAAGATGCCCAAACCAGCGATGCCATAAGGATACTTCATCACTCATCTTGGTTTGCAAACAGCCGACCTGCACACTCCTCAACATTAGTTTGAACATTCTATTTTTCTCCATCTGAACTCGAACTATCAAACGTCCGTGTTTATCCTTTAAGAGGAGAACTCGGTCTGTCATTAGAACTGAGTAGCCATTCTCCATCAGTTGTCCCACACTAAGAATGTTACTTTTTAGATTGGACACGTAATAGACATCTCGGATGCGCCCAATTCGTCTATCTTTCTGCAAGAAACAAATCGTACCTCAGCCTTTGACATCAACCTTTGAATCATCTCCAAACGAAACATGTTCGACTTCTATTTGTCTCAGATTACTGAACAAATGCTTATGCCCACACATATGACTTCTATTTGTCTCGGATCCCTGGTTGACTTCACTTCTAGGTTTGAAGTTTCATTTCTTCTTTCATCTCGACAATCCTTCGCAAAATGTCCGACTTGACCACAGTTGTAACATCTGTCCGAGTTGCAATCTCTCGAGTAATGTCCATACTTTCCGCATTTAAAACATTCTACACTCAATTGATTTGAATGTCGGCCTCTTCCACGACCTCGGCCTCGCCAATTCTGTCGACTTGATTCAGCCTGCTCCTTATTCCTTCCTTTTTGACCTCGGCCTCTACCACCTCGGTCATGTCCACGTCCACCTCGGCCACTACCTCTATCTCAAAAATTGTGAGAATAGAGCGTTTTCTAGTCTTTGATTGAAGCTTTTGTCTGGAGTGACTGCTCCAGTGACTCTTCTTTTTTCTTTTTCTTTCTTTGTTCATGTGCCTCCAAGGAACCAGCAAATTCATCAATGGTGAGCGTTGCTAGGTCCTTTGACTCCTCAATCGCACATACAACATTCTTGAAGTCATCAGTGAGAGACCTCAGAATTTTCTCCACCACTCTGGCATCGGACAACACTTCTCCATTTCTGTTTAGTTGATTTACCACGGTCTGGACCCGAGTGATGAAACTGGATACCCCTTCTCCTTCCTTCATTTTCATTCCTAACACTCCACGAAGAGCTTGAAGTCGAACCTGTCTAACTCGATCGGCTTCCTTGTAGATATTTGCAAGAATGTCCCATGCCTCCTTTGAAGTTGTTGCACCAGCGATCTTCTCAAACCCGGAATCATCAACAGCTCGGAATAACATGTACAATGCCCATTTGTCTTTCAACCTTGTCTTCTTCAATGTCTTGTTCTGCGCTGCCGTATATCCTGCTGTGGATGTTGGTTCCTCGAAACCACCATGGACAACCTCCCAACTCTCATGGGCTCCCAAAAGAGCTTTCATTTGAATACTCCAGTTTTTGTAATTAGCCTTTGTAAGGCGGGGTAGTGGCAGACTACTACTTGGCCCACTCTCCATTTTCTCACGCTCTGATACCAATTTGTGGTATCACAGGTCCTCACACACACTAGTGCAATCACACAAACACACAACAATCTCTCTGGTAGAATACTTCTGATGTATTTAGATAATGGTCTGTCAAGCCACACATTGGCCTTTTAAATAAGATGCTATTTATAAGTAATACATGACTCTTCACTTGAGTAACTCTTCACCTAGGGACATGACTCTTCACATGAGTAACTTCTTCGTCTAGGGACATGACTCTTCACATGCGTAACTTCTTCACCTAGAGACATGACTCTTCACATATCTAATTTATTATTATTAAAGTTTAATCCAACAATATCAGGTGGATTACAATTAAAAGTATCATAATTTACACAATGTTTCTCAAATAAATTTTAAAGTTGTACACAAAGACATAAAAAAATACATATCACATATAATGAAAATAGGAACTACAATTCGACAGATGAAATTGCATATTACATGTAAATTTATTTACCATAGAAAATCACAGGTAACATGTCAGATCGTTGCATTGCATATAGGGAAATCACATGTATTGTAGATTGTAGATCATGTGGTATGGCTCTCTGCTCTAGTTAGCCCACGATCAAGCACACGAAATAAAGAAACTGAACACTGCCAACATCTAAAAACAAGGAAACAGAATTTTTAAAATTAAACTGCAAAGTGGAAACATTGCAGCAGTCCTAAACACAATAACTAACAGGATATTTCCTAGCTCCAAATATGTGCTATAACGAGGATACATACATATCCTCATAGAAGAATATTTTGAAGAGCTGCATAAGTGTGGTCTGGAAAAATATGCTGACAATAACACCGTCTCCATCTGGGTTTGGAAGAATTGCTGCCCTATCTTCTTGAAACTGAGTTGCTAAACCAAAGAGCACGGGCTTTCCCCAACCAAAATCTGCTTCATACGCTGGCATGCTAATCAAGCTTGTAAGTAGGATGTTATGATCCCCAGCATAGGGGACATTCAGACGGTGTCCTTGTCCCATGAAAAATGCCCTTATTTGATCCAATTGCTCTTGCCCTAAAATAACATTTAATTGTGACCTTATAAACTCATCGGTAACTGCATGAGCTGCTTCCCTTATCTTTTGAGCAGCAAAACCTAATGGGTTTGATATGATATCTCTCTCATAACATTTAGGTGTCACTGCTTTTGCCAAAGCATTTCCGAAAAAATTCTGAGGGAGAGGTGGATTCAATCTTTTGCGAAAATCAACACTAAACCGAGCTACAGTTGGGTGGTTCTCACCAGATTCACGAGCCTTAGCTGCGCATCTCCATATATGAGCAGCAACAACTTCAAATCTGCTATAAGGTCTTGACCCTTCTTTGGAAGATTGATCGATAGCC
>PYAF01004035.1:182285-192474 GCA_007407185.1 Glycine tomentella | reverse complement strand
ATATTAATTGTAATTAATCATAATATAATATAGTAGATATTATCCCACATGAATTTTTATTATATTTTTGTATGATTAATTAGGATAAAATATTAAATTATATTTTTTTGATTTGCTCACAGGGATCAAGAAATATAACTTGATAGTTTTATCATAATGTTTATGTGAATTTAATTGAATTAAAATTTTAGCCCACAGGCAAATTTTATGTCGCTAAATTCATAATTTTATAAGCATGACTTACATTGGTAAAGCATGATACATTATTTTTGTCTCAAATTTTAATGATAAGCATATATGTTGAATTATTTTGTAACTATACAAATTATTAATACAATTGATGTCCCAAAATTGAGAGGGGATTATTTTTCTATCTGGAAGGAAAAGATTTTACTGACGTTAGGGTATATGAACATTGATTATGCTAACTTGAAACTAAGCCACCAACAATTACAGAGAACTATATATATTATGGTATATAGGCTGGTATTAAGGGCTCAGTTGAACAGTATAACAATGTGAGAGTGTTTCTGAAGTACATTGATGAACAATTTGAAACTTCAGGGAAGACATTCACAATACATTGATAATTAAATTTTCTTCCATGAAGCTCAATACTCTGAGGAGTGTGCGTGAGCACATCATGCATATGAGAGACATTGCAACTCAACTCAAAACTCTAGAGGTGGACATGTCTGACTCCTTTCTGGTGTATTTTATTTTGAATACTCTCCCAGCACCATATGGTCTCTTTAAAATATCCGACAACACACATAAAGACAAATGATCTATTAATGAACTTATGACCATGTGTGTTCAGGAAGAGGGGATGTTGCAGTTGGAACAAGGAGAGAGTTCTCTTATGATGATTGAAAGGAAGGATAATAAGAAAGGCCATAAGAACTAGGGAAGTGGTAAAATACCACCTCAAGCTGGAATTAAGAAATAATCCAGGTGTTTCTTCTATAAAAGGAAGGGGCACATGAAGAAAGGTTGTCCTATGTTTCTTCTATTATATTTTTGTATGATTAATTAGGATAAAATATTAAATTATATTTTTTTGATTTGCCCACAGGGATCAAGAAATATAACTTGATAGCTTTATCATAATGTTTATGTGAATTTAATAGAATTAAAATTTTAGCCCACAGACAAATTTTATGTCACTAAATTCATAATTTTATAAGCATGACTTACATTGGTAAAGCATGATACATTATTTTTGTCTCAAATTTTAATGATAAGCATATATGTTGAATTATTTTGCAACTATACAACCTATTAATACAATTGTTGTCCCGAAATTGAGAGGAGATTATGTTTGCTATCTGGAAGGAAAAGATTTTGCTGACATTAGAGTATATGAACATTGATTATACTATCTTTAAAGTTGAGCCACCAGCAATTATAGAGAATGGTGAACCAGAAGAGATGGATCTGTATGAGTATTGGAAAGATCCAACTGACTCTGTGTGATGTTCATTAAGACTAAAATACAGGCTGATATTAAGGGCTCAGTTGAACAGTATGACAATGTGAAAGTGCTCCTGAAGTACATTGATGAACAATTTGAGACTTCAGGGAAGGCATTGGCCAATACCTTAATAATGAAAATTTCTTCCATGAAGCTCAATACTCTGAGGGGTGTGCGTGAGCACATCATGCATATGAGGGACATTGCAGTTCAACTAAAAACTCTAGAGGTAGACATGTCTGACTCTTTTCTGGTGCATTTTATTCTGAATACTCTCCCAGCACCATATGGTCCCTTTAAAATATCTGACAACACATAAAGATAAATGGTCTATTAATGAACTTATGACCATGTGTGTTCAGGAAGAGGGGAGGTTGCAGTTGGAATAAGGAGAGAGTTCTCTTATGATGACTAAAAGAAAGGATAATAAGAAAGGCCATAAGAACAAGGGAAGTGGTAAAATACCACCTCAAGCTGGAATTAAGAAATAATCCAGGTGTTTCTTCTATAAAAGGAAGGGGCACATGAAGAAAGACTATCCTAAGTTCAAGCTATGGTTTGGAAAAGAAATGTATGGCTACCTATTTAGTTTGTTATGAATCTAATATGATTACTCATAACACATGGTGGATTGATTTGCAATATGGTATTTTCTATATTAATTTGCAAAATGGTACCCCTTATGATGTTGTGCATGTTAATGTTGGCACAAAACGATGTGTTATGAATGAGGATTTCTCTATGTTGTGGCACCTAACATTAGGACACATCTCTATCGAGAGAATTAAGATATTAGTAAATAAAGGGGTACTTAATGCTTTGGATTTTGCTGATTTTGATACTTGTATAGATTGCATTAAGGGTAAGCAAACTAACAAGTCTAAGAAGGTGTAAAGAGGAGCTCAAATCTATTAGAAATCATACATACAGATATTTTTTTGTCCAGACATGGACGCAAGTAGTCTGAAATAATTTATCACCTTCATAAACGATTATTCACGATATATGTATCTCTACTTACTTCATTCTAAAGATGAAACTTTAGATACCTTTAAAGTTTTTAAGGGCGAAGTGAAGAAACAATGTGGAAAGCAAATTAAGTTCGTGAAATCTGATAGAGGTGATGAATATTATGGTAGATACACGGAGAATGGACAAACACCTGATCTATTTGTGAAGTTTCTTCAAGAACATGAGATTGTTGTCCAGTACACTATGCCTGGTTCTCCGGATCAGAAAGGTGTGACAAAAAAAAGAAACCAAACCTTAATGGACATGGTGCAAAGTATGCTTAGTATTTTCAAGCTTCCTAAGTCATTGTGGACTGAAGCACTAAAGATGACAGTGTACATATTGAATCGAGTTCCAATTAAGGTTGTCCCAAAGACACCATTTGAGTAATTTAAGAGTTGAAAATCGAGTTTGCGACAAGTACACATTTGGGGATGCCCGTTTGAAGTGAGAATCTATAACCCACAAGAAAAGAAGCTTAGCCCAAGGACCATTAGTGGATACTTCATTGAATATGCTGAAAGGTCTAAGGGATACAATTTGTATTGTCCATTTCAAAGTACAAGGATTATGAAATCAAGAAATATTGAATTTCTTGAGAATGACTTGATTAGTGAGAGCGATCAATCCAGAGATTTTGTTTCTGAGAAAGATCATTCAGTTACTCAACCATCCACTTCAAATCTTAGATTGATTGTTATTAACAATACCCTTCCAGCTCAACCGGGTATTGTGCAACCTATCATTCAAGATCCACAATCTGCTGATAATCTAGTTGATCAAGTTGTTCATGAGGAGCAAGAAGAAATTGTTGATCAACCAATTGAACAACAAGTTCCTTAAGAAGATAATGAAACAACATTAAGGAGATCTACTAGAATAAAGAAATCAGTGATATCGAGTGACTTTGTTGTGTATCTAAAGGAATATGACTATACTATTGGAGCTGAAAATGATCCTGAAATGTTTTCACAAGTCATGAGTTCTAAAGAATCAAACTTGTGGTATGATGCTATGAAAGATGAGATGAATTCTATGACATCGAATGGAGTCTGGGGTCTTTTTCAGTTGCTTGATGGTGCAAAAGCCATTGGATGTAAATGAGTCTTTCTAAGAAATACTCATTTAGGCAACATTGAGAGATATAAAGCAAGACTCATAGCCAAGGGATTTAATCAAAAAGGAAGAAATCAACTAGAAGGAGACATTCTCTTATGTATCTAAGTAAGATTCTCGTTGCATCATTCTGGTACTAGTTGCACATTTTGACTTAGAGTTGCAACAAATGAATGTGAAAATAGATTTTCTCAATGGAGACATAGAGGAAGAGGTTTATATGAAACAATGTGAAGGATTCTCCTCTATTGAGGATGAACAATTGGTATGCAAGCTTAAGAGATCTATATATGAAACAAGCCTCCCGTTAGTGGTACTTAAAATTTCATGACGTTATTTCTTCATTTGGTTTTGTAGAAAATGTCATGAATCATTGTATATACCATAAGATCAGTGGGAGCAAAATTTGTTTCCTTATTTTATATGTAGATGATATTTTATTTGCAACCAATGATAAGGGTTTACTATACGAGGTTAAACAATTTCTCTAAGAACTTTGATATAAAGGATATGGGTGATGCCTCTTACGTTATTGACATCAAGAGACAAAGTAAGAGGTGTTCTTGGTTTGTCTCAAGAGACCTATATTGACAAAGTTTTGGAAAGATTTAGAATGAGTGATTGTTCAACAAGTATAGCTCCCATTATGAATGGTGACAGGTTTAATTTTAAGCCAATGCTCGAAAAATAATCTTGAGCGGGAACAAATGAAGAATATTCCTTATGCTTAAGCTGTTGAAAGTCTTATGTATGCTCAGGTCTACACAAGACCTGATATTGTCTTTGCGTTTGGAGTGTTAAGGAGATATCAAAGTAACCCAGGTTTAGACCACTGGAAAGTTGCAAAGAAAGTGGTAAGATACCTTTAGGAAACTAAAGACTATATGCTTATGTATAGACGGACTGACAACTTGGAAGTGATTGACTACTCAGATTCAGACTACGCTGGCTGCGTTGAAGTTAATAACTTCGGGATATATTTTTATGTTAGCCATTGGAGCTGTGTCTTGGAGAAGTGTCAAGGCAGACCTTAATTGACTGCTACTTCCACTGTAGAGGTTGAATTCGTTTCTTGTTTTGAGGCTACCTTACATGGTGTATGGATAGGAGTTTCATTTCTGGGTTTAGAGTTATAGATTCCATTTCTAAGTCATTGAAGATATACTGTGATAATTCAGATGCTGTTTATATGGCTAAGAATAACAAAATTTGTAGTCGAAGCAAGGACATCGACATTAAGTATCTAGTCATAAGAGAATGTGCTAAAGATAATACAGTGGTTATGAAGAACATTAGCACTGAATTAATGATTGTCAATCCTTTAACTAAGCGCATGTCACCATTCAAATTTAAGGATCATGTGGAAAGGATGGGACTTGGTTCCCATATGTGATTTTCATTGTAAGAATGATATTAAAAAACTCTATTGTGATGTTTTTCATTCAGTTTATGCGCATCTACAGTTATTTATTCTGAGAAACATCAATTAAGTTTGGACCTAGAATAAACATTGGGTTTATTCATTAAGTTGTATGGGCTTAAGAAATATAATGCAATGTAATACATGGAAGGTATTACTCGCGTATATATTAGAGAAACTATGCCATGATTCATGTATTTTATTTCTCACTAAAGTATATGATAAGATATGTGGACCAAGTGAGAAAATGTTAGTTTATTTTGATTGACTAAATCAAAATAAACCAACACTGCCAACATCTAAAAACAAGGAAACAGAACTTTAAAATTAAACTGCAAAGTGGAACATTGCAGCAGTCCTAAACACAATAACTAACAGGATATTTCCTAGCTCCAAATATGTGCTATAACGAGGATACATATATATCCTCATAGAAGAATATTTTGAAGAGCTGCATAAGTGTTGTCTGGAAACATATGCTGACAATAACACCGTCTCCATCTGGGTTTGGAAGAATTGCTGCCTTATCTCCTTGAGACCGAGTTGCTAAACCAAAGAGCACAGGCTTTCCCCAACCAAAATCTGCTTCATACGCTGGCATGCTAATCAAGCTTGTAAGTATGATGTTATGATCCCCAGCATGGGGGACATTCAGACGGTGTCCTTGTCCCATGAAAAATGCCCTTATTTGATCCAATTGCTCTTGCCCTAAAATAACATTTAATTGTGACCTTATAAACTCATCCGTAACTGCATGAGCTGCTTCCCTTATCTTTTGAGCAGCAAAACCTAATGGGTTTGATATGATATCTCTCTCATAACATATAGGTGTCACTGCTTTTGCCAAAGCATTTCCGAAAAAATTCTGAGGGAGAGGTGGATTCAATCTTTTGCGAAAATCAACACTAAACGCAGCTACAGTTGGATGGTTCTCACCAGATTCACGAGCCTTAGCTGCGCATCTCCATATATGAGCAACAACAACTTCAAATCTGCTATAAGGTCTTGACCCTTCTTTTGAAGATTGATCGATAACCTTCTTCTTTAGCCTCTGTACCTAGTTTGATGTGAGTTTTAGCAATGCAGTACTTCTCTTCTTTTGCTCTTTTCCTGGTATTTTTGGTGCTGGCTTCCACTTTGGAAGTTTAACGCTTGGTGCTGATTTCTGATGTGGTAACTTGAGCAGTGTTCGATCAAGAAATGGAATTTCATTAGGTTCTAGTGCTTCTCCTCGAGTCAGCTTTGCCCATCTGTTCATGAAGTGAACGATGCCGGTCGCATCAGTCAAAGGATGAGAGATAAGAAATCCAATGGCAAGGCCTTCACCACCATGGAACATTGTTAATTGCAGTAGCAGTAGGGGAATCTCCTCTATAGGTTGAGTGTAATCAACTTTTGGAACAAGTTCGTCTGTGGACTCAGAGGGTGAAAAGTCTCCATAATCACCAAATGTTTTTGTGCTTTCACCTTCAAGCAATGTCACTCCCTTTGCGTTACAATCCACTTCCATTCGACCACTTTTTGTCAAGCTCAACCTCCCAGCTACAGGGTAGTAGTACACCAAAAGCTTGCTAAGAGAGTTTCTCATCCTCTCAATAGCGTGGCTGTTGTGTTTTGCTTTGTAAATGTAGATAACGGCTACATGAAGTAGGTTCCCGATTTGATCACTATCAGACAGCCATAAAGGATCATTGGGAGTTGGTTGATTTGGAGTGACAATGTAAGAAGCTACAATGGCTACCATTTTTGGGCTTGAAGGCTTGAATTTTCTTAAGGCTATATATATATGCAACCTTTCTCACAGCTCTTAAATTATAGCGCTAATTGAAGGATTGAACAGTGATTTATTTTTTCTTCGGGGTAAAGGGTAGAAATATTTTATTGTAAGGAAAATTTTTCTCAAACATTTGGATTCTAAATCTTCTAGATCTCAAGAGTTGAATATATATATATATATATATATATATATATATATATATATATATATTTTCTTTTAAATGTTTGACTAAAGGGATTCATCCTTATGCCTCTTTGGTGAATATGATTTTTATTGTAAGGAAAATTTTTGTCAAATATTTGGATTCTAAATCTCCTAGATCTCAAGAGTTGAATATATATCATTTATTTTAAAATGTTTGACTAAAGGTGTTCATCCTTATGCCTTTTTGGTAAATATGATTAGGTCTTTTATGAGAAAGAGTTGGTCTCTCTCCTTTGTTCACACGTTAATAGAAGGGATCGAATAAATAAACACTACTACAAGAAAGACTTTTAAGGTTGGTTATTTCACCCATACAAAGTCGGTTCTGGAATCGACCTTGTTTGGTAACGTTGTCAAAAAGGCCAACTTACAACGTCGATTTTTTGAGGACCAACTTTGAAATTTTATTTTATTTTTTAAAAAATTCGTACAATCTAAGTCGGTTATTTTAAAAAATCGACTTTAAATGTTGGATACAAAGTCGGTTATTTTAAAAAACCGACTTTAAATGTTGGATACAAAGTCAGTTATTTTTAAAAAACCGACTTTGAAATATCTTGGATACAAAGTCAGTTATTTTAAAAAATCGATTTAGAAAGCCTAGATACAAAATTAGTTATTTTAAAAAACCGACTTAGAAAGCTTGGATACAAAGTCAGTTATTTTAAAAAACCGACTTAGAAAGTTTAACCGACTTTGAAACTTGGATAATAAAAACGCTGCTTATTTTGGATTTTCCATTGATTAACAAAATCGTCAAATGTGCTCCTATTTCTTCACCATATAATCCAACAAACAATTGACTACAATTTAAATAAACCCTCTCATAGAACAAAATGTAATAATTGATAGTAATAAATTTTACAATAATAATACATAATTATTAATAATTGAAATTATCTCATTTCATGTACATATTTCATTTCTGGATAATTTTATTCTTAAACTATTTACATTATTTTCTCACTTTTTTATATTATTAGTTTTTTATTCTGTCTTTTTTTATTAGTTATATTTAATTTTTATTTTTATTATTTAAAAATTTTAGAGATACACTATTATAATCTATGACTGTTAATAGTGAAATTTATCTCATTTGATGTTTATATTTTATTGGATAATTTTATCCTTGAATTATTTTGTAAATTTTAAAATTTTTTCTAACTTCCTTTAACTTTCCACTACTTTTATATTATTAGTTTTATTTTTATTTTGTCAATTTTTAATTAACTGTATTTAAATTTTATTTTCATTATTTAAAAATTTAGAAATACACAGTAATAATAATAACAATTTAGTATTTTTTAATATAAAATATGAAGCACGAGAACACAATCACATATTTTTAATATAAAATATTAAGCACGAGGAACAAAATCACATATTTTTAATATAAAATATTAAGCGCGAGGAACACAATCACATGTTTCAAAAGAAATCAATTTAATAAGATGACAGTTTTGTCGTCCAGACTATTCTATTTTATCCTGAGTGTAGGACAAAACTTGTGCAAGTTTCACGTAGTGTTCTTATATGAGCTTTTATTTATTTACATTCAACTTCATTCGTTTATTGGTAAAAATAAATTCCTCCTCTTTCAATTAGATTATGCTAGATAATAAATCATCTCCCATTTCCCTTTTATTTATTCTTTTTCTTTTATTGTATTGTATTCCATCTCTATTTCCTTATATGATACTATGCCCTAATAAAAAATACCACTTAAAATTCTTTCAAAATGATTAAATTAATAGTTTTAAATATAAAATAAACAAATTCAAATGGAAACAATTTAACGATATTTTTATTACAATATTTATCTATATATAATAAAATATAACCATTTCTTTTTTGAGAATAAAATATTTTCTTCTTTTGAAATATGAGACTACAATGTAATTAAGAAATATTTTACAAATTTCATATTATTAAATATTTTGACTTTTTTCATGTAAATTTTTTTCTTCCTAAATTTTCACCTACTAAATAATAGTTTCTCATAAAATAATAGTTTGGGTTAAGAATTATTCTTTTTCTTCAAAATTTATGTGCATTACCATATTTGTCCTAATTTTAATCCACCTGATATATTTAACTTTTTGAGGGAAGTCTGTGTGATTGGCCAATGCAACAATATGAACAAAAGTTACAACATGTGTTATTGATAATCTGGAATGACAAGTGGCAAAAGAAATGGAACTACTAGAAACTATATTTACAACAAAAGCATTATTAACTCTATTTACAGAATTGAAAACATAATTTGAAAAGATGATCTTAACACAGGTTTCGAAACATTAGAGGAAATGGTATTGACAGTGAAATGAGACTTGAGTTGTTGTCTAGATGATTGAAGCAAATTGGGACTTCTTTAGAGACCTAAGATTTGACCAAGCAAACTGAGAATGAAACTTAAAAAACACAGAGTTATCTTTGCAAAACTGACTCCCACTCATCAAATTTTTGGTTATGGAAGGAACAAACAACAAATTATTAAGACCAAGAGGAATTTGATAATTAAAAGGAGACTTAAAGAAGGTTACACCTAAGGAATTAATGTTCAACCCCTTACTATTACCAATGGTAATTTGATCTAGCCTTTCAAAAGGTGTAGTCTCATGAATATTTTGAGAAAAAACCTGATGAGAAGCACTAGAGTTTGCTTTGGATACCAATTCTAAGAAGGTGCATATTGCACACATGTCAGATAAGCTTGTGGAGGAGGAAAAGAAGGGTTTTGAGTAGGTGCTTGCGGATGGTTATACTAACGTTGGTTAGGATACTGATTTGGACAGGGATTGGGGTACTAATCAATATTCAGTACAACAATAAAGTGTTTTAAAGTTGGTTATTGGGCTCATTCCATGACAATTTTGAACCGTATTTGAAGTTGTTGTCGTGGAATGTCACAAGGGTTTTTGAATCGACTTAGAATATCGGATTCTACATCGATTTTCATAGAAATTGTCTTAGATTGTAGGGTCTTACTTGTAAAATAAGAGAACACTTCACACTTAACCAAGAGGGGGGGTGAATTGGTTAGCCTTGGTAAATTTAAAAATTTCTTTCCCAATTAAAATATCAGAGTTTAATTGCCCTTTGGATCTTTATCAAAAATCAATAAAGAAACTTTATTCAAACACAATCCAAGACTTGTAATGCCTCAACAAGCAAATCAAACTTCAGT
>PYAF01004035.1:166926-181063 GCA_007407185.1 Glycine tomentella | reverse complement strand
GCATGAATGATTATCAATGGTATGCATATTAGGAACTTGGATCATCAGAAGGCTTCCTTTCCTTTTACATTAAATCACAATTTGATCTTCAAGCCTTCAAACCTTCAAGCATGTTGAAAGCCAAAACTTTTCCAAGTCTTTACAAGTCTCTAATCTTCAAAAAGCTCCCCCTTAGTTCAGCAATCTTTCAAATCAACATTACTTCTATGATGAAATGATGCCATTCAACCGACCTATTCTCATCATCACAAGAAATTCATAAGCAGAAGACAACATTATATCTACAAGAACAAATATGTCCTTTTTGGAAATTTCAACCGTAACAACCCAGACAACACATGTCCAGGTTAAGGGGCTTGACATAGCTCCACACTTATATTTTACGAAGTCATCAACATTGACAACGAACATCACTCCTCCAACCTTGACACTGGACATTCTTCATCAACGCTTACTCATCCTCTTTCGCCCGCAAGCTAGCTCAGAGGCTGGGGGGCTTATGTACTGTACAAAATGGTAAAATTGCATGTGACCATTACTGTGAGGTCACTGTACACGTGTTCGCTCTCCATGTCAGCTCTGCTACAGAAACTGCACACTTGTTTGCCCTCAATGTCAACTCTGCTATAGTGACAGCGCACTTGTCTGCCCTCCGTGTCAGCCTTGCTACAGAAATGCGGACGTCAACCCTCAACAGTTGGGTCTCCCTGGCCAATAACAACTTATATGTTACACTTATTCAAATAAGTGTAACCACTTTATATCCTAGAATATCTCTAGCTATCTCCAAGGGATTATATACAAGATGTTATTTATCTAAAAGTAACAACATATCTACAAGCTGTTATTTATCTACAAATAATAGTCTATCTACAAGGTACACATTATCTCTTATTCGAATTATATAATTATCTGCTATTATAAGGTCCATGGTCTATACTCCACGCTATAAATACAGATTCTCTTTAAACCTTTACTTATGCTTCCATAATTGATGTACTTACTTGAGCGTCAGAGTCATTTCCTTTGTTTGTAGGTCCCCTTCCTTTACAAGGTTGATTCATCATCCCACGTGCAGAATTTGGAACACACTTGAACCTCGTCCATCATTATACGTGGAATTTTCAGATTTTGGTAAGAACAGTTTGTAACAAGAGTTTCTAGTTGTAAAATGAGGGAAAATATATGTGACAAAAAATATGATCGTCAATTATCAATGCATTGATACATGTTGTCTTAATTATATTGTCTCTAACTATATGGTAATAATTTTAGATTTATTATTTCATTCTCTTTTGACTGAGTTTATGTCCATCACCTATATCTTTAGACTTCAACTTAACTTTTGACACTCAATAAAATATTACTTAAGACTTAAATCATTGATCCAATTATATACAACAGGGTTTTAAAAATCCCTTTTAATCTGTTATATCGTCCGGTATCGGACCACAACATTACCGTTACAGACCGATATTGTAGAGCAATTGAAAATCGCGTGTAACGGATGCAACATAACGGTGTTATGGCTGTGACAAATGTAAATGAAAACCCAACAGAACGTAACGGGTCTTTGGCACATATAATACCAAAGCACATGGTCAAGACAGAGACACAAGTGCCAACAAAGAGGAAACTAGAGTAGTTCAGTTATTTGTCACGTTTTTGTTGCTTTCTTATAATGTTAGTACTTTCTGACCTGTTTTAAGGTTATGGCTTATATGGGGAGGACGGGGTGTGGAATCTTTAGTGGTAGATATTAAATTGGGGTCTTAGACCATTTTTTGGTAGTTTTCATAAAACCACATAGGATTTAAGATCTCTTATTGTCTCTTTAATTTTTCCTTTAGTGGTAGATCTCATTTTGAGACTTTAGGGAGAGAGAAATAGAAAAAAATTATTCTTTTTTGAACAATGTGCAGATCTTGAGGATTCTTTTACAAGAACTCATTCTCCATGTTTAAAATCTCTTCACCTCTCTTTTATTGGGAGATCTAGTGAAGATCAGATCTTGAGTTCAAGATCTTTGCTTCTAATCATAAGAATGCTTATGATTTGGTTGGTTTAATATAAAAAAATGATTTATCAAAAAAAGATTTAAATATATCTTTAGTCCCTTATAATTGAATTTTTTATTTTATTTTTTATTACTAAAATTATTTGTTTATTTTTAATTTTATAAATTATGTTTGTTTTATTTTTCATTTTTAAAGTACTTTAGATAGTTCTTGAACAATAAAAAATATTGTTATCTAAAATATTATAAAAACAAAATATAATCAAACATAATATACAAAAGACCTAAAAACCAAAAAATTAAAATTTTAAAAATCAAAAAAATACTAAATTATAAAAATTAAAAAAAAAATATATATTTTATATATGTTTCTGTAACGCCTTGTATGCATTCGGTTCATTAACATTCAATTATGGTCGTTAACTACAGCACTTAATTAAAGCTAATTAATTCGGAAGCAATTAACAAAATGACATCATCAAACGTCAACAATTATATCCACTATACATTATGTATGGTAAACACTTACATCATACCACTAGAGGACCAAATAAGCAATATACATATATCTCAGTAAATGTATCTCAACAATGGTTGTACAAAACAAGAAGGTATCCCATACCCTGTCCTTTCAACATACATCGATATCTCTTAAAATATACAACTATTTACATCAACAGTGCATCTTCCCTTCAGGGGTACAAATTATAGGCATAACAAAACAATGAGCCAACATGCTCTCAAAATAATATGCCTAAGGTTCACACAGAACCATATCCCTACTCGGGCCTCTTGCCCTGAGATCCACCATCCGCTCGCTAAGTATCACCTGCAAAATATAATCCCCAACCGGGGTGAGATACAATCTCAGTAAACTCAGGATTCTTCGATGGCTCTCCTCCCCTTGGTTCACTTTCATGACACATAGCATCAAAATTTTGCATCACATAATCTAGACATCATGGCTCTCATAAAATACATCACATGTATATCACAACACAGGTGTCATTCCGTTGGGCGCTACCAACATCGGGAATGCAACATAGATATAACATAGGTGTATATATATATATATATATATGTATATGTGTGTATATATATATATAACATTGCCTGAGGAAGATCATCCACTTAAGGCACATTCTCTCAGGACTTTAATCAAAATATATATATATATATATATATATACACAACAAATATAACATTGCCTGAGGAAGATCATCCACTTAAGGACACATTCTCTCAGGTTTTTATATCAATTAATCACAAGGAGTTGTTCCACATTACTTTGGCTCCAAAGGAAGTCCATTTAGTCTATTCTATTGGCCAAAGAATCTCATCAATCATACAACATATCATCACAATGTACATCATATACGTGTTCTCAATAAAAAGGCAATAACACATAATTTCAATACACATGCATCATGACATACAATAACCATTACTCCCTCAGAGTATGGTGGAACACAGACAATTAAAAAAACTTTCAAGAACAAAGAGCTTACCTTATCTAAGAGCTACACTGGCTCTCCCGGCCTCATGGTCACAATCACCAATAATCTTTGTATCACGTCCTACATAAAGTCATACAAGTAATCAATAACAGTTCTCAACCGTTGAATGAAAAGAAACACTATTCTTTTCCATATCAACCTTTATTACTCTTTTCCCAAGTTATAAGAACTAGTCACCTAATTGGTGACTTATAGACCCCCCAACAGGATCTATTTTGGCCTAACCAAGGTCCTAGAGTCTCCCTAAGACTCTGCATAAACCAATTCAAAGAGTTCAAAGCTTTATCCATGCCACATTTTGATAATTATCAAGGTAGCTAAAGTGGTTACTTCAACACTTTTCACCATTTATATAGTCTCCTAAACACATCTTGTGAAGGCACCAAGACCCATACATACCATAATATCATCAATTTAACCAACATTCTTCCTACACAGACATTCTTCATAACCAAAATTCCAAAATCCATAAAAGTTACATTTCGAGGTTAAACCTTTATCACAACAATCTCCTAAGCATACTTTTCCAAAGAACCCAAGCCTAATTCCAGCTCTAACTCAAATGGGTCACTATTCATCTCAAGAACAAATTCTCAATTAATCGGTAAAACTTATGTTTCTTACCTCTATAACGTCAAGGAAGGCTAGAGGACGGCTTCTCCAAGCTTGAAACACCTTCTTTCCCCTCAAAATTGAAACTTTGTGAAGATCCTTGGAGAAAACGATTTCCCCGTCTGATGCTTTTCAAGAAGAACTGAAGTTGAAATTGAGCTTATTGGGTGATTCCCTTCAACTTTCAAGTTGCATGCGAAGGGTTTTGGTCAAGGGTTGAGTGGTTATGGAGCTTCTCACGTTTAGCCATGGAGGAAATGGAGAAAGGAAGAAGTTGATGGAGTTTTTGTGAAGACAGAGAGAAATGGGTCACTTAAGTGACCCTGTCGCATGTCTCGCGCTAATGGCGCGGAAAAATAGAGATTTGAGCGTATTTTCCACGCTATTGGCGCCACTTTGGCGCGAAAAGACAGTGCTTTTGGCACCGCTCTGGCGCTATCAATGCCAGGAACTAGAGAAACTTGGTTATCTGGCGCATCTCCTGCCCTACTAACGCCGCTCTAGCGCTAATGGCACCAGGAACCAGAGACCTTTTTTTTGGCTTTGGTCATTATATTCACCCCACCTTTTTAAGAATTTTGACCGCAAAATTCAAAGTCATACCAGTCAAGCAACTCAGGGTACATTTACGAAAGCTCCTGCTCCCGCTCCTAAGTCGCCTCCTCAGGTGTCCTCCCATCCCATTGTATGTTGACTCTGGGAATAGTCTTACTTCGAATCTTCTTCTTCATCCTGTCTAGAATCTATGCTGGTCTTGTAGGATAAGTCAGATTCTCCCTAATCTGAATGGCGTCAGGCTCCACCACGTGCAAACGGTCTGACACATATCTCCTCAGCTGTGACATGTGGAAAACATCATGCAGCCCTGACAATTGGGGAGGCAAAGCTAGCCTATAGGCCACTGATCCTACTCTTTGAAGAATCTGGTAAGGACCATGAACCTAGGACTGAGCTTCCTCACGCCCAATGCCCTTCCAACACCTGTGACTAGAGATAACCTCAGGAATACATGATCGCCCTCATCAAACTGCAATGGGTGATGCTTGCTATCGTAATAGCTCTTCTGCCGACTCTAAGCCCGCAGCAACTTATCTCTGATCATGCGGATCTACTCAGAAGTGTCCTGAACCATATCATGTCCAAGAAGCTATCTATCCCCTACCTCAGTCTAACTAGTAGGATTCCTGCACCTCCGACCATACAATGCCTCATAGGTAGGGATGGAAATAGGCCAGGCCGCCTATCAGGGGCCTTTGGCCTGACCTGTTTAAGGCCTGGCCTGGCCTGGCTTGTTTATTATAAAGGTCAGGCTTAAGCTTTTTGAAAAGCCTATTTAAATAAAAAGGCCGAGCTCAAGCTTTAAAAAAAGCATGTTAGGCCTATCAGGCTGACATATATATATATATATATTAAAATTAAAAAGATATAAATCAATCTTTTAAAAAAAGAAATAAGATAAGATAAGATAAAATCTAAATAGCCTATCTTACTTAAAAGATAAAAAATAAAATAGAAAATTTGAAATCTTTGTAGTAGGTTTGTAAAAAAGCCAATATATATATATATATATATATATATATATATATATTAAAACTAAAAAAATATAAATCAATCTTTTAAAAAAAGAAATAAAATAAGATAAGATACCTAATCTCATATTAGAGTGTTCTAATCAATTTTAATTTTTTTTCACGCACAAATTAAAAGGGAAGTATGTCAATATGTGTCTTTCTTTATATTAAATTTAAAAAAATATTATGCGAATTCTCAGAGTTTCACTAATATATAATATTTATTGTAAAATAGGCTTTTTAATAGCTCGTAGGCCAAGCCAGACTTTTAAATAGGCCAGGCCAAGCCTAAAAAAAACCTATAACAGGTAAATAGGCTAGGCCTGGCCTGTTTCCACCCCTACTCATAGGGTGTCATGCCCAAACTAGCATGGAAGCTGTTATTATAGGAGAACTCCAACAGTGGTAGGTATCTATCCCACCTAGTTCCTTGCTCCAAAGTACAAGCTCTCAACATGTCCTCCAGAGTCTGGATAGTCCTCTCTATTTGACCATCAGTCTGTGGGTGGTAGGCTGTGCTAAGCCTCAACTGGGTCCCAAAAGCCTCCTGAAGAGCACTCCAAAACCTAAAGGTGAACTTCGGATCTCTATCACTGACAATGCTCTCTGGGACACCATGCAGTTTGACAATCTCTCTGACATATAGCTGAGTCAACCTCTTTGTGGTATAGTCAGTCCGAACAGGTAAGAAGTGAGCTGACTTGGTCAGCCTATCAAAAATCACCCAGATGGAGTCACATCCAATTTGAGTCCTCGGTAGCCCACTACGAAGTCCATGAAAATGCTATCCCATTTCCACTCTGGAATCTGCAAAGGCTGCAGTAGACCTGACGGTCTCTGATGCTCCATCTTCACCTTCTAACATACTAGACACTTAGTCACATGCTCAACTATGTCTCTCTTCATCCCTGGCCACCAAAAGTTCCTCTTAAGGTCCTGATATATCTTGGTGGCACCTGGATGAATGCTAAACTGGCCCTTATAAGCCTCAGACAGAACTGCATCCATCAACTCGCCCTTAGGCACCACAACTCTCCCTCGGTATAACACCAAGTCATGGGTTTCCTAAGAAACGTCCTTCTGTCCAATAAGGGACTTCACATCATCGTCACGTTTCTGGGCTTCTTGAATCCTCCTAATCAACTTCTAATCAATCTTGGTCTCTCTCAACTCGGGACCTTGGTCACCCTTAATCATGGTCAGGTACATATCTTTGAAGTCCTCTATCAGCCTGCAGTCCTCAATCATCATGCAAGCTATGCTCATGTGCTTCCTACTCAAGGAGTCTACCACAACATTGGCCTTCTCGTGATGGTATCTCAACTCAAAGTCATAATCTTTAAGGAATTCCATTCATCGTCTCTGTCTCATATTCAGCTCCTTCTGATCAAACAAGTATTTGAGACTCTTGTGGTCACTGAACACCGCTAGGTTGGCACCATACAGGTAGTGCCTCCATATCTTTAGAGCAAATACCACTGCTGCTAGCTCTAAATCATGTGTAGGATAATTCTCTACATGCGGCTTCAGCTGCCTCTTTTCTCCTGCATCAGCACACATCCAAGCCCCTGCTTGGAAGCATCACAATAAACCTTGAAACTTCCCTCAGGATCAGGGAGATTCAACACTGGAGTTGTGGTCAACCTTTCCTTCAATCTCTGGAAGCACTCCTCGCATTCATGAGTCCAGACAAATGGGGTACCTTCCTGGTAAGGCGGGTCAAGGGTAACACCATCTGTGAGAACCCTTGAATGAACCTCCGATAGTAACCTGCCAGTCCAAGGAAACTCCGAATCTCTGAAACATTCTTGGGACTCTCCCAAGTCATCACAGTCTCTATCTTACTGGAGTCAACTGCTACCCCAGTTGCAGAAATCACATGGCCAAGGAATTTCACCTCTGATAGCCAAAACCCGCACTTCGACAGTTTGACATACAACTGGTCGTTCCTCAATGTCTAAAGAACAGTCCTGAGGTGCTCGACATGCTCCTCCTTACTCATGGAGTAGATCAGTATGTCATAAATGAATACCACAACGAACTGATCTAAGTAAGGTCTGAACACCCGGTTCACATAATCCATGAACACTGTCGGGGCATTCATGAGACCTAACGAAATGACTTTATACTCATAATGACCATACCTAGACCTGAATGCAGTCTTCGGTATGTCCTCGAGCTTTATTCGAATCTGGTGATATCCGAATCACAGGTCTATCTTGGAGAACACACAGGCTCCCCTCAACTGATCTAGCAGATCATCAATTCGAGGCAAAGGATACCTATTCTTTATAGTAACCTTATTCAGCTACCTATAATCCACACACAAACACATACTTCCATCCTTCTTCTTCACGAAGATAATCGGTGCTTCCCATGGCGACACACTCGGCCTGATAAACTTTTTGGACAACAAGTCCTCAAGTTGCGCTTTCAGTTCCTTTAACTCCAAAGAACATAGGTAAAGAGCTATAGATATGGGTCCCACACTTGGAATCAAATTAATGGAGAAATCAATCTCCCTTTCGGGTGGAAGCTGTGTAATCTCCTCCGGAAATACATCAACAAACTCTCTCACCACCGGAATCTCTGACAGGTCTTCCCCCTGCCTTTACCCCGCTGCACTCAACAAAAGATAGCCCTGAGCTCCTCCCTTCATTGCCTTGCGAGCTTGCAAGACCGTGAGAAACGAAGTGGAACTTGAGCTAACTCCATATGAAGGCACCACGACTTTCTTATTGCAGCAATCTAATGTAATGCCATACTTGGCCAACCAATCCATACCCAGAATAACCTCAAGGGTAGGCATCGCAAGGCAATACAGATCAACATTGTACTCTCTGCCCTCAAACTGAAACTACACATCTCTGCAGCACATATCCACTCGACACTACTCCCTAGAAGCGGTGGTAACCTCCATAGGAGGGGAAAATCTGAACATCTGCAAGTTCAACCTTAATGCAGTACAATCCTCAATGAAGGAGTAAGTAGCTCCAGAGTCGAACAAAACTCTCACATCATCAACATCTATCAGAATAGTACCTATGATCAAGTCAGGAGCTCTGGCTTCTTCTTTGGCATCCACTGTGTAGATCTAACCTACGGTGGGTGCTACTGAAATCACTGGAACGGCTAAAGCTTGGCCGCCTGTCTGCGGGCAATCTCTACCATAGTGGTCATGCTTGCCATATCTATAGCATTTAAGCTAACCAGTGGGGTATACTCCCCAATGATTCCTCCCACAAGTAGCACACTTGGGAGGTGGAGTCGCTCTTTGTAGCGATCCTCTCTGACTGGGGCCCTTCTTAAACCTATCTACTGGAGAAGAAACCCTCAAATCCCTGCCCTTGCCCTTCACAGCTGGGTCTAGACCACTGGACCTCCTCACCTCCTGTCTCACGGAGGAAGTAGGCTGGCTGCCACTGCGCCTCCCGATCATATCCTCCACTTGACGGCACTGTCTCATCAGGCTCCCCAAATCTCGGGATACACTACCAGCAATCTTCTCCTTAATACTCTGTCTAAGTCCTCTCCAGAACTTAGCAGCAAGAACCTCTGCATCAAGTAAAATCCTCCTGAAATGTGCATACTTAGCCAACTCATTGAACTTGGCCAAGTACTCATCAACTGACATTCGTCCCTGGACAAGGCCCTCAAACTCGGCTTGCTTCTGCTCTCTAGCATCTTTGGGAAAATATTTGTCCAGTAATTGGGCCTCAAAAGTCTGCCAGGTGATAGTCTCACCCTGGCCTCTCAGTAACTGTGAAGTGGTGACCCACCAATCATGCGCATCTCCCTATAGCAAATATGTAGCATAAAGAAGTCTCTAATGGTCTGGGCACTCCATCACTATGAATATCTTCTCTAAGGCCTGCAACTATCTAGCGACAACAATGGGATCATATCTCCCATGAAAAGCTAGAGGGTCATGCTTGCGAAAAGCAATGAGTATGTTTCCTCTAGCAGCTGTATCCTCCTCAGCATCAACTTGGGACAACCGGTCCCCTCTGTGGTGGCTAGGCCCATCAGAACGATGGCTACCTCCACCTAGGTGGTGACTACCCTCGTCCTCGTAGGTAGGTGGTGGAGAAGGTGCTCTGTCCTCTCTCCGCAGCGATCTCAACTCTGCCATCAAATCCTCGTTGGTCTTCATCAAGGCCTCATTCGCCTGCCTGTTTGCAGCCATCTCATGCGGCATAGCTACCAAGGCGGTTGTCACTGGGTCAGGGTGTGCATCGGCACCCGTCGTCTCACTGTTATTCGGGGTCCTTACCATGGCACTGCACATGTGACACAAAGGGTGAGTTGATCAGGCCCACATATGTAATAGTCATAATGAACACCTAAAACAGTTGTGAATAACACACAAATCACCATGCATAATGCTTCCCTATGAAACTGCTCTGATACCATAAAAATGTAACGCCCCGTATTCATCCGATTCATTAACATTCAATTATGGTCGTTAAGCGCAACAATTAATTAAAGCTAATTAATTCGGAAGCAATTAACAAAATGATGTCATCACACTTCAACAATTATACCCACTATACATTATGTATGGTAAACACTCACATCATACCACTAGAGGACCAGATAAGCCATATACATATATCTCAGTAAATGTATCTCAACAATGGATGTACAAAACAAGAAGGTATCTCATACCCTGTCCTCTCAACATACATCGATATCTCTCAAAATATACAACAATTTACACCTATAGTGCATCTTCCCCTCAAGGGTACAAAATATAGGCATAATAAAACAATGAGCCAACATGCTCTCAAAATAATATGCCTAAGGTTCACACAGAACCATATCCTTACTCGGGCCTCGTGCCCTGAGATCCACCATCCACTCGCTGAGCATCACCTGCAAAATATAATCCCCAACCGGGGTGAGATGCCATCTCAGTAAACTCAGGGTTCTTGGAAGCCTCTCCACCCCCTGGTTCACTTCCATGACACATAGCATCAAACTTTTGCATCACATAATCTAGCCATCATGGCTCTCATAAAATACATCACATGTGTATCACAACACATGTGTCATTCCATTGGGCGCTACCAATATCAGGAATGCAACATAGATATAACATATGTGTATATATATATATATATATATAACATTGCCTGAGGAAGATCAGCCACTTAAGGGTACATTCTCTCAAGACTTTACTCAGACGTATATGGCTCTTCTAAGAGAAGATCATCTACTTAAGGGCACATTCTCTCAGGTTTTTATATCAATTAACCACAAGGAGTTGTTCCACATTACTTTGCCTCCACGGGATGTCCATATTTAGTCTATTCTACTGGCCAGAGAATCTCACCAATCATACAACATATCATCACAGTGTACATCATATACATGTTCTCAATAAAAAGACAGTAACACACAATTTCAATACACATGCATCATGACATACAATAACCATTACTCCCTCGGAATATGGTGGAACACAGTCAATGGGAAAAACTCCTAAGAACAAAGAGTTTACCTGCTTTAAGTGCTACACTGGTTGTCTCGGCCTCGTGGTCACAATCACCAATAACCTCTGTATCACGCCCTACATAAAGGCATACAAGTAATCATTAACGATTCTCAACCGTTGAATGAAAAGAAACACTATTCTTTTCCAAATCAACCCCTTATCACTCTTTTACCAAGTCATAAGGATCTATCTTGGCCTAACCAAGGTCCTAGAGTCTCCCTAAGACTCTGCATAAACCAATTCAAAGAGTTTAAAGCTTTATCCATGTCACATTTCGATAATTATCAAGATGGCTAAAATGATTACTTCAACACTTTTTCACCGTTTATATAGTTTCCTAAACACATCTTGTGAAGGCACCAAGACCCATACATACCATAATATCATTAATTTAACCAACATTCTTCCTACACATACATTCCTCATAACCAAAATTCCAAACTCCATAAAAGTTATATTTCAAGGTCAAACCTTCATCACAAAAGCCTCCTAAGCATACTTTTCCAAAGGGCGTAAGCTTAATTCCAGCTCTAACTCAAATGAGTCAATATTTATCTCAAGAACAAATTCTCAATTAATCGGTAAAACTTGCGTTTCTTACCTCTAAAACGTCGAGGACGGCTTCTCCAAGCTTGAATGTCCTTAAAACGCATTTTTTTCCCTCAAAATCGAAACTTTGTGAAGATCCTTAGAGAAAAAAATCTCCCTGTCTGATAGTTTTCAAGAAGAACTGAGGTTTGAATTGAGCTTATTGGGTGATTCCCTTCAACTTTCAAGTTGCATGCTAAGGGTTTTGGTCAAGGGTTGAGTGGTTATGGAGCTTCTCACGTTTGGCCATGGAGGAAATGGAGAAAGGAAGAAGATGATGGAGTTTTTGTGAAGAAAGAGAGAGAAATGGGTCACTTAAGTGACCCTGTCGCGTCTTGCGCTAATGACGCCGTTTCGGTGCTACTGGTGCCGTTCCGGTGCTACTGGCGTTGTTCCGGTGCTACTAATGTAACACCCCGTGTGCACCCGATGTATTAACATTATTATCATATCAGAAGAGCACAAAATAAACTACGGAAGCATAAATGAATCGTATTTCTTGATACATTATGTATGGTACAAATACATGCACAAAACAAAATCACAAGTTCGGTTACAGCTAGCCACCTATTGATCCAGATAACGAACAAAACCAGGCAGATATAGACCATATCTATATAGATATGACAGGAGACAGAAAACTACCTCAACGCTTTCTAACTCTAATCCAAGCAGCATATAGTGCTTAACCTTCCTGGCTTCTCACCAAGGAGTCTATCTTCGGTGTCCTATGCACCTGCAACATAAACCCCACACGGGGTGAGATAAAAATCTCAGTAAACCCAGGGTTCTTGGAGGTCTTTCCTCCCACTGGTTCACTTTCATATAATAATACACTAGCTTGGCTTAACAGTAGCCATCTCATTTCTCCTATCAACTACCATATATCTATCAGCCATTTAGGCTTTCTCATTTCATATCACATCTCAGTTACACATATATATATCATCCACATTGGTAACACATCATACCGACTGAGAGTACACCTATTTCATGGATAGGTTCTCTGTAACCTAGTTCATCATCTGGGAATGGTCAACTAACAGGTACCCTATCTTAGGACTTATTGTCTTTGCCTAAGAAGCTCATCCGACAGGTACCATTCCCCAGAATTTCACTAAACCCTATCCAATACTTGAGGAGGATCATCCAAGGAAGGGCTCTCCACTCACTCAGGATGTTTACCAGTACTCTGCCTGAGGAGGATCATCCATTTAAGGACTTTCCACTCAACTCAGGACTTTCACATACACACACACACATATTGCCTGAGGAGGATCATCCGTTTAAGGGCTCTCTACTCACTCAGGACTTTGGTCCACTGTCTGAGGAGGATCATCCAAGGAAGGGCTCTCCACTCAACTCAGGTCTTATAAGGATATTCTACTGGCCAGAGAATTCTCACCTAATCACATAATCAATACAAAGCATGACATTCTCATCGTGTCAAGCTAACATCAATACCAACATGCCATAATGGCATGCTCCTCAAAATTACAACAACACACAACATTAGTGCAGAGCGTAACACTATCACAGTGTTAGCTTATCATTCCTCACAGAACACATTCATAGTGTTCATTAATCATTAGAATACCACGGGTATTCCTCTTATACCCCAATACCTCTCGTCCTCTATCCTAGTGTTTAGTTAACACTAATCACTATATATATATATATATATATATATGTCTGATATACCAATTAGCAAGCCAATATCATTCCTAACACAATCACAGTGTTAGGTTTATCACCAATCATAGAACACTAGCACAGTGTTCATCTCATCATCATACAATTCACACAACACAGTCAATATCAGAACCACTATACCAGGTATCTGACAACAGTTCTCAACCGCTGAAATGAAAGAAAACATAATTCCTTTCTATAATCTCGTAGTCATCTAGCTTAGGGTTATCAGGCTAACCACTTCATAGGTAGCTCATAGATCCTAAGCAGGATCTATCTCAGCCTGACTATAGCCTCAGAGTCTTTCTAAGACCCTATATCAGTCAATTCAATGTTTCATCAGTTCATAACTCAACAGTTATCAATCATGGCCAAAACCAGGCATATTAACGCATATTCACCGTTTATTTGGCCTCATGAACACTTCTCATAAAGGCACTTGGGTTCATTTCTATCTCAGGACCCCTTATCCGTTTACTCTTTTTCCTACTCATACCAATCTCAGGTTCAAAACAAAACTTCATTAGAAATCCATTTTTAAAGTCTCATATTCCTCAAGACAACCTCCTGATCATATTTTTCTAAAGAACCTAAGCCTCATTCCAATCCTATCACAAATGGGTTACTATTCACCCCATTACCC
>PYAF01004035.1:74585-144811 GCA_007407185.1 Glycine tomentella | reverse complement strand
TTCTTGGTGTGATTACTGAAGTTTGATTTGCTTGTTGAGGCATTACAAGTCTTGGATTGTGTTTGAATAAAGTTTCTTTATTGATTTTTGATAAAGATCCAAAGGGCAATTAAACTCTGATATTTTAATTGGGAAAGATATTTTTAAATTTACCAAGGCTAACCAATTCACCCCCCCTCTTGGTTAAGTGTGAAGTGTTTTCTTATTTTACATGTAAAAGAAATTTGTGTTTATCCCTTCTCGGTTCATGAACACAAACTCCACAGGTAAAGTAGCATCCGACTAGACAGAACGAAAGGTGATCGGATAGTTCTCCTATTCCATTATTGTACTAATGGGCAATCAACTCAAAAGGTTTAGCAGGTCTAACTCATGGTTGTATCTGGAGAAGTAAGTACCTACCTCATCATCAACCCACGTGTATCCAGGAAGCTTAATAGGGCGAGGCGAACACTTCTCCTTCAACACAGGGCACTTCTTATGGGTACAACTTTCATAGAAGTCCCCATTTTGGTAGTAGCCATCACCATCGAAGCCGTAATATTGTCACCCACTTTTACTAGCAACCTACTCAAAAATGCCAAAAAGTCATTAGATCCCTCGGTGAACGAATGGTCAATTGAACTAGAAAAATACGACTCCGAGAAGTAAGAATTAGATGACACCTCCAGAACTTCATCATTGTACCCATGAGCTTCGGACTCACTACCGACCAACTCTCCCAATGAACCTTCGACCGAAACCATTATTACGTACCTGAAAATTATTTTCTTACAGCAATATTTAGAGTAGTGAAAAGTGAATAGGGTGCCCCCTATTTATAGGAGTTAGGCCTGCGAAGAGGCAAAGCCAACAACCTCTCCCCACTGTTAGATCAGAATAAATCTACGGATGGGATCACCAGACATTCCGGTGCCCAACGTGAGAAGATAAAGAGACATGCAATGTAATCATTACATCGTGCCATTAAATAGCATAACCATCAAAGAAGAAAATCGTAACCACTCTGGCACAAAGATTAAATCCCTTCTTTTTTGCCAATACCAAAAAAGGGCTTGGGGGGTCAGTATACCGGATAAGTATTCGGACAGGATGAAAAGACACCTAATGCAACATACTCTTTGAAGTCGAGTACTCTTTCAGCCATATACCCACTTATTTCATATAACATGTCTCGGCCTTCAACATATACAAGTGACAGGTACCATTCGACCATCATTATCATCAATAAACCAACTTAAGGAAAGTTTCTTGGTTAGAAGTACCTAAGTAGGATTAAGAGGTGTATTACCTAACTGATAATCAGAACATGAAGGCCCATAGACCCAAGGCCCTCTAAGGTTAGTATATAAAGGGAAGAGCCTCCATGTAAAAGGACTGATTCATCTTTAAGTATTCATTAAATATCATCAACAGCTTTGAGTCGAACCCTTACTTGAGCGTCGAAGAGCCTTTTGCAAGTACCCTCCCCCAACTCTTTCAGACTCGCAACATCAGAGATATCGACAAGGAACTATCAGAGAGACCCCTCGACACAGTAAGAGATCCTTCGGTGTAAGGGTAAGTGTCTGATCCATTTGGGACATGAACATAATATACTTGTATTACAATATAAAAAGGAATTTACAATAGTGGATAAGGTAGCACAAGGAGGAAGAAAAGAGGCATCGCGCCATATGAGGGAGCATGGGTGGGACATGTTGTCATTTGAGGTGTTGGACTAAATCGAACGATGGCGAATTTGTGGGTTTAATAATAATAACTATATTTTAATTAAAAATAATTATAATTTTAATTATAACTATAATATGTATTTATTATATTTAATATTTATAACAAATTTTCAATAAACGTAATAAATATTTCTTATATTTAATACTTTTCTCATCCAGAGTCAAAAGACTATTTATTCATTTTTATTTCCTATAATAATTAATTTTATAATTATTATTTCAATAAATATTCTTATAATTAAATGTTTCTAGATATTTAATTAACTTCTTCTATTTATAACTTCATTTGATTTTGAGTCATATATGATCTTAAAAATATTTATATATTTATATTTACAACAAATTTTAATCTAAAGGGTTGACGCAGTGATATTATAAGGTCATGTTGCGTTCACATGAGTGAGAACGATCTATTTAGTGGAAGAACTCGTGCTTGATTCCCACCGTGTGCAAAATCTCCTTGGGTCAGCAACAGCCACGCACTGTGAGTGGAATTAGTCACTAACTTAATGGGTTGGACGGTGTAACATCCCAAAAATAATCTAATAATTATTTAGATAAAGATATATAAATATATCTTTTAGTAAAGAAAAATATAGATTAAATTGTTTTAATATATTAGATTATTATTTTTTATTTTGAAAAGATGTTAGTATAATGATATATTAGATTGGTTAAAGATAATTATAATTATAGATAATAGAAATAATAGATAAAAAATATCGGTTAAACAAATTTCAAATTACGTACAATTCTTATATAAGGATAGATATTTTTTCTCTTAGAGTCACACATAAACGATCTCTCTTGGTATTACTGAGTTGCTCCAAGATTGAGAAAAACAAAGAAAAAAAAAGGAAAATTCTTTCGACGTAATTGGTAGAAGAGAAAAAGAATAAGAAAAAACACGAATTTCTTGATTCAAGAGGTGAGTAAAACAATTTTTTAAAAAAAAAAAATACTGTCATGGTATAAAATTCTGGGAACGCAGCTTCTTAAATATTACTAATCATAAATTGATAAATTGATATATTTATATTTGTTTAAATTGATCTCTGTGCTGATTGCAAGTATTTAAGTTTTGTACTATTTTGATAAAATTATTTATTTAAGTGTCTTATATATGTATATATATATATATGTGTGTGTGTGTATATATATATATATATATATTCATATGTCAGCGTATATTAAAAGAGGAAGAATTTCGGATTTAGGTGTTAGCGATTCCTTGGTTGTGGTAAAAGGATAGTTCAAATTCATTTATACAAATGCATTAAGAGATTCATGTCCAGGAATATATAATTATGTTTAGATATTACATATACATTGACATGTACGATGCCTTAGAATTTATACATTGTATATGCTATAATGTACTTATGTGTATGCATACAAAAAGCATTTTCTACTACACGAAAACGACGACGGTTATGTGAGAACCGTCTTAATTTTTAATGCGGTGGCAATTTTGTAATATTCGTGACTTCTACGACGACGGTTTTGTGAAACCCGTCTTAGGAAGTTGTCTTTAAATACGGTTTTTTTAAAACCCGTCGAGTGTTCATTTTTGGTCCAGCAAGTTAAAAGGGTTGTGTCACACTCACAGCACTGAGATTAGAGAGAGCCTTAAACTAAAACCCTAAAATTCCTCCACCGCGATGGACATGCATCAACGCAGCCATGGCCCCAGCCCCGAACGGCAACCGCACCAACGCCACAGTCTCTAAAAAATGACAACAGTAAAGACGACGATGAGGATTTAGATCCTTACGGTGGCTTGTTTGACGACGAACAAAAGAAGATTCTAGAGATTAAAGAGCAACTCTAAGAGCCTGATTTAGATACTCCCGCTGTCGTTACTGTTCAAATTTCCTCTTCACATGTTTGCTAAGTTTGGAACGATTCCCATTATCTAATTTTGGGGTTTTTCTGAAGTCTGATTATTGAAACCTAGAACAACATTCAAAAGCACTCGAGCTCTTGCAGGTACTTTTTCAGATTTCTGCCTATTTCCAATTTTGATGAAAAAGCTTATGCATGTGTAAATTGACACCATTCTCAGCTTAGTTTTTTTTCCCCAGTCCCAGTCATGGCCAATTTCCTTATGAGTTCACTTATAATGCTTTTATTATTTATGGAGATTCTTAGAAACTTTGGGGAGAGATTTCTTAATGTTGGTTATGTGCCTTCTCTAGGTAAACTTCTATACTCTCTGAAATTTCATGATCAAATAGGAAGCCATGCACTAGAGACTGTGGAGCCTTTAAAATTGAAGGACCAGACCTCAATGCTTAATGGCTATAAAGTGAAAAGTATGTATGGATTGAGTCTAGAATAACCAGAGGATTTAGTTTCTCTCATATTGTAATTTTATATTACTGGTTCTGTAAAAGTAATAATTAGTTTATCACCACTTTCCACTGAAACTATGATAATCAATTAACACAAATGATAATCAATTTGGTTTATCCCCAAAATTCATATGCTTTGAAGGTTCTATTCTGTCTTCTGCATAGTATAGGCTTTGAGTAGTATAACTGTAGTGCAATCTAGTATAACAGATTTCTCCCTTTGTCTCCCACAGGAGATGAAGCATACAATGAAAATGGTTTAGTGCCTCGGACAATACGTTTGCTCAAGGATAAGTACCCAGACCTTGTAACTTCTGGGTGAAGGACACAGTGAAGGTAAACTGTTCATCCTGTATTACTTTGAACTTTTGTACACCAAGACAAAAACATCTTTAGACAGTTTTAATTCCAACATGTTATTAATAATGAGAATATCTATTTTATTACTTTTAAAAATACATGTTTCATTTCTTTATAAAAACTTAAAATATAATAATGATGTATCATGATTTAAAAAGTGGCTTCATAATTTTTAATTAATTTTAAAATATTTTTTTAACTTATTTTTCATAATAAAATATTTATTATTAATAATGAGAATATACATTACATTTTATTATTCATAAAATACATGAATTCATTCTTTATTCATAAAATACATGAGTTCGTTTGTTTATAATAGAGGCACTTTTTACATTTTTAAAAATCCATACAACGCCCACTAAAATACTCGCTAGTTGCTAATATCATGAAAGGCCGAAAGCCCGGAAGGAAAGAAGCAAAATATATGCATTATTGCATTTGTATAAAATATAAAGAAAAATACATTTGCCACTTAAATTGTTTTTTTCTTTTGGTAATGGGCTAATGGCTTAAACCTTAAATTACCTGTTACGATATATATAGTGAGCCTGGTGGACAAGTTTTTTTCTATGTGAGCTTTGTTATCATTAATTAATAAGCTCCCTTCATTACTACTTGTACCTTTTTTTTTCATGTATCACTTTGTTTTACTAGATGCTGGAGCTGGACTCACTCGAAGCAAAATGGCTAGGAGAGTTGGGGAAGTTGAGTAGTTTGAATTCAAAATTGTAGGAGTAAACCATAACCAAGGTGTAAGTTTTTATTGATTTCATATTCTTACTTTTGTGACTATTTCATATAAAAATGTAGGAAGCTAAATTAAAGGAGATTAGGTAAAAGCTGTTTTTTGTAATGTCTTAATTAGAATTTGGAAATGTACATTTTATTGTTGCAATAAAAAATAATAATAAGTTTTAGAGTCTACAATTTAATTTTTTAATAATAAAATTATATTTCAATTACAATTAATAATATTAAAAATAAACTAAAGGAATAAATAAAATAGTCAATAATAAATAGATGATATGATAAAATAAGAGGAATATTTTTGAAGAATAATTAAGAACATAATTGAAAAAATTGTAATTTTATTATTATTTTAAAAAGCTATTCTAAGACGGGTCTTAAAAAAACCGTCTTAGTATGTAGTCTTCTAAACCATCTTTTTTTTTAATTTAAATGAGACATTCTAAGACGGTTATTCGGAAAACCGTCTTAGAATGTGACATTCTAAGACGGTTCAATAACCGTCGTAGAATGTCTTACCTTTCAACCGTCTTAGAATGTCTTACCTTTCAACGACGTAGGCTACAACGACGGTTCCAGAACCGACGTAGAATGGGTCAACTAAGAGCTTAAACAAAATACTTACAACACTAAAAGACTGAAGTGTGTGCATTTAATTTATCTTGCCTCAATTTTCCACACTAGGCAAGCTTTATGTCACCTAAGTTCTGATAAGAGCACACATCACAAATATACTATTTGCTGGAAGAATGTCTTACCTTTCAACGACGTAGTCTACAACGATGGTTCCAGAACCGACGTAGAATGGGTCAACTAAGAGCTTAAACAAAATACTTTCAACACTAAAAGACTGAAGTGTGCATTTAATTTATCTTGCCTCAATTTTCCACACTAGGCAAGCTTTATGTCACCTAAGTTCTGATAAGAGCACACATCACAAATATACTATTTGCTGGAAGAAAAAAAACACAAGTATAGCATTAGTAGGATTTCATTTATTTGGGAAAGAAATTGAATTAAAAGGCATGCCTTATATACAACACTGAAGTATATTGTTTCCAGGATAATTTCAATGTAACTTTTGTAACATCCTAAAAATCTTACAACTCAATTTATATGTTTATCTGTGTGTAGAAATTTTAGATAATTTCTTTTTAATCCTTTATGCTCTTGATATGACTTGCATGGTGATAAATACATGTGATTATAGTGATTAAAATCAAATTAGAGTGATTATGTGCATAATTTCTCTAATTGTTGTTTGAGCTAGAAAATTGCTTAGAAATTGATATTAGTGAGATTTAATAATGAAATAAATTATCTACGGCTAATTTAATTAGATTAGAGTAATGTAGCTTTTAAAAAGTTAATATTTACATTTTGGGTAAAAATTAAAATAAAGGTCAATTTGCAAATATTAAAAACCTTTTAGGAAATCACAGTATTAAAAATTGTCAAAGGGATTAGGAACTCCATTTAAGCACAACATAGGACTCCCAAGAGCCCTACATGGTGTGTGTCGGCCCTATCTTTGCGGGAGAAGGGGAGTTTTGATTTTCCAAGCAAAAATTGTGGAGTTTAGATCTAAGTGATTTTTTGTGTTTTTGACTTCAATCTCTTCATTTCTTCTTTTATTCAAAAGGTATAGGGAGTTTTTCAATTTTCCTCAGAAATCATGTTTAATTGTGTGGTGTTTGGAGTGTTCATGGGTGTTTTTAACAAGGAAATGACATTGGGTTTTTCTCATGGGTTGAAAAAGGGGGGAAATGCTTCAAATGGTTGATGTTGCTGAAACTTGTTTTAATTTTTAATGTGATTTTCAAAAATGGTTTTTTATATCTAAGCATTGTTCTATAGTTTTTGCGGTCCCTATACACCTTGCGGTAATTTTTCAGATTTTTCTGAACCAAGTATTTTATTTTAAATTTTCTTTCCATCTCTCAGAATTTGCCGGGAAACATTTTTTATTTTTCATCAATTTTGTGTGTTGAATCTAGATAAACCATTGGGTGGGAACCTTGTCCTAGCCATGGAGATCACTAACAAAAATTGACAAAGTATGAAGAAGAATGAAATAATTTTCATGATCCAAAATGTTAAATCTATACCCTAGGTCAGGGGAGACACATTAATTGGTAAAAAGAATACTTTTGCAAGAAATTGGACTTTGGAAAAAAAATGTTGATATATGAAGTTGAAAGAGTGTTGTGTAGTTTTCCTGGAATTTTATGAAGTCAAAATTTAACTATTACAAAAGCGCTATTTAAAGACGGTTCTATATCCCATACAAAGATGGTTGTACGACCGTCTTTGCATCGAGTGTCGTCAAAAGTCATTATTTTCGACGACGGTTATAAAATCATCTTTGTAGCTCTTACTTTTGAAAACGGTTCTCAGTAAAATTATCTTAAAATGTGGTCATTCTAAGACGGTTCTTAGGAGAACTATCTGAGAAACAATTTTTTTAAAAAAAAAAGTTGTAAAATCTCCTTTCTAAGACGGTTCTTAGGATAATCGTCTTAGAATGATCACATTTAAGATGATTTTAATAAGAACTGTCTTTAATTTCATGTTTTAATTTTTTTTTGTTTAATGGCTTCTAAGACGTTTTTAGGTGAAAACCATTTTACAAAGTATTATTTTTTTTTAAATGTATATGTACTAATCATTTCCTTTAATTATTTAGCTATATATAATTAGTTATACACTTGCATCTAGTTATGGCATTAAACTGTAAAATATTTTAATACTAGAAACATATTTTAAAAAAATTATTTTTATCATACTTTAATGTTTTAGAGAAAAACTTTGAAATAATAGAAATTGTGCTCTGATTATGCAAGGTTTGTGCATTGTTGTTATGTGACACAATTCTCATATTAAAAATTGAAAATTAAAAATACAAGCAGATTATGAAAAGCATTAAAATTTTAGCATACCTGCTTGAGACACATTGCACTTTCCAAGTGAATGTCCAATTTAAAATAAAGGATATGTTTTAATTGTAGTAATTATCTAATTATGGTAATTGCCTTAATTTGTGTATAGCTAGAAATATGCTTTGTGCGTGTATATATCATTCTATACCTCATGCATGTAAAAAGATTGACTCAGAAATAATGATTTATATATACTTTTGTTATATATAAAAAAATACAAGTATGTAAATTGTATAATTATTGTATTGTGATTATTCATAAATGTCTGAAGACTATTCTAGTTTTTCTAAGACCAAGAGTATTCTAGTTAGAGATGTGGTAAGTGTTTAATTTTTTTTAATATTTAATTTTGAACATCTCATATATGCATTATGAATAAACATACTTAAAAGTAAAATATATATATATATAGCTAAAGAATAACCATAGTTAATCTTACATGTAACCTTTCTTCAAGAATCTTGAGGATCTGATCTTTAGAGTAAACCCGAAAATTTACGACAATAGGTTTGCCTGAAACAAAACAAATGAAAGAGATTAAAAAACAAGACAATAAAAATAATTTTCAATGATGTACAAAAGTAGGATAGCTCCATTTACTAGCTACGAACAATTTTGCAAACAGTACAGATCAAGAAAAAAGTTATAGCCAATACCTAGTATAAAAGGTGACCCCAATCCAAGAATGAAACACACCACCGTCACTTGGTATTGGCTTATAAAAATTAGAAAAAATAGTATTTGACAATAAACATTTGGGGACACAAAACACTTAACACACTAGCTTGGTATATGCATTTTACGCTCCATGTATGTGCAGTATATGCATTTTATTTCTTTCTCTATGGATTTTACTGCATCTCTTTTATTTCATTGCTTTATCCATTTTAAAAATATACATATAACAAGCTAGTTAAAAAAACTGTATGTGTACCATATCAATTGCAATGAGGATACAGAAGTTACTTATGAAAATTCATAAAGTTAGTTACTTGTAAGCTCAATACTACAAGTAGTCATATTTAATATGTTGAATACTTATATTAACTATGTAAAAAAAATATGATTTTGTAATCTACCATGTATACAAAATTTTGTCAAGAGTTTGTATCTTTGCAAACTAGCTAAATCATGCATGCAATTCAATATGGATCCACGTCCACCAAACAAGACATAGGACTTTTATTAGAACTCAATCCCTCCCACCAACTATTTTCCTAGCAGCAGGAAAATACATATTCAACATTAAACATGTAGCAATAAAGAATTTAGAGGAAGATTTATGCATAGACTACATAAGACACCCTATGACAAGCAATGGAGATCAAGTGTGCATCATGTAGTTTTAAAAGCCTTACCTCTTCTTTATCACCCCAATTGTCATAGCTTACATAATCAACTGTTGCATCATACCTGGACATTCATAATACAACAAAGTGAACACACAAAGTGAACATAGGTAAATGAAATGGATAATAAAATACACTGATAGACAACAATACCACTCCCCATCTTCATTCCACATTGCCTGAACTTTGGTGCCAATAAGAAGTTTCTCCTGATGATTAGAGCTGCTACATAGCTGTTAAAAGTGAAATATCATAAGAATTCGCTAAAAAAGTATTGCAGAGATGACTTGGAATTGTTTCTTCCACAACCTTTACTAGTTTGTAAGTTAATCAATTATCAAAGGAAAGAAATTAAATGAAGCAGTTCTATGGTCGCTCAAAAAATTGAGAATGTATCACTTGATTGTCGTTATGTATGGACAAGGTTGGAGAGGCAGCAGCAGCGTTAAGAGGAGTGGGGATTTCATTCTGCTTAGCAGTTGCAAGGAGTTCCTCAGTCAAAGCAATGACCAGTGTAACACAATTTTAGGGCACATATTTGGAGTTCAGTAAAGCAAGTATTATTGTGTGACGCGATAAAGCAAAATAATGACAAAAATCTAACATAGAATCTCAGTGTGAACATCTCATATGAGGAGAAAGCATACTGGACATCAGGAGACAAAGAGCAGACTTGCACAAGAACCAAGATAAAGGTGATGTGCATTTGGACCTAACACTAACTTTTTTTAGTGATCCTCCTGAATGATATTACAAATTGCCACAGTAATACTAGTACCCTCACCTTTTTGAAAAGATGAGTTTGAATAGAAAAGGCATAACCAAAGTCCCTCATCCCTCAGTTTTAAAGAGGCTTTGACTAAGGTATAACTATTGGAGATGCATCACCACTTCAGCAAAGCAAATTTAATTAAAAGCACCTTCTAATATATTGTTAGATATAAAAAAGAAAAGACTTCACCTTTGGAACTCTCTGTGATTTCTTCTAAGGCCTTATGCCTCTCAAATTCTTTGAACTCTTCCTTGCACTTCCTCATATCATTATGTAACTCCTATTTTATGAAATGAAAGAAAAAAAATAATGAGTAGAATATTGTCTCAAAATCTTATCATTAAGAATAATATGATAAGCAATATAATCATGCAAACTAATTCAATTTGAAAACCTGTGTCATCCAAAGAATGTCAATTATCATCCAGGCAACAGCAGTATACTCACTACTAGAAAATAGGCTTTCAACATCGATTTTTAATCGATGTTGAAACCACCGACGTTAAAACTATCAACATTAACATCAGTTTTCAAAAATCGATGTTAACAAAATTATACAACATCGGTTTTTAAGAAAAACCGGTGTTGCTTAATGAGAAATAAACGAAAAAATGTAAAATATGCATTAAACAACATCGGTTTTTAGTAAAAACCGATGTTAAATTATGTAACAACATCAATTTTTAGTAAAAACCGATGTAGAAGTGTCTTTTTCACATCGGTTTTTGGTAAAGACCGATGTTGTTTTATGCACACGAGGAAACTTTCTACATCGTTTATGCCAAAAACCGATGTGAGAAAGATACTTCAACATCGTTTTTGATGTTGATTAGTACTTACAACATCGGTTTTTGTCAAAAACCTGTAACACCCCGTATGCATCCGGTGTATTAAAAATTATTTAATCAGATTTGTGCAGTAAACAATTTAATTGGAAACCACGGAAGCGGTTTCAAAGCCATATTTCTTATTCGTTACGTATGGTACATATCATCAAAGCATAAACGAATGCCACAAAACCGCCACTAGCCTTTTCGATCCAGACAATCCAAAATAACATAAAGAACGACAGATGCATCACTAATATCTATATAGATATATCAGGAGAATAAACCACAGGTATATACATATACATCATCAAAGACACTCATTTTGTCTATATAAAAGAATAAGCACCAAGTGTCATGATCTCACAGATCACATCCTCACACGAGGCATACAAAACATGTATTGTCTATACAACATAAACATAAACAGAGTCCAACATATGTGTACACACACATCTTCCCTCGCAGGGGTACAAAATATATCAAAATAAAAAAAGTGAGCCACAATGCTCTCCTCACACTGCCAAGCAGCTGCACAGGGTCTGTCTCTACTGGGGCCTCCTGCCCTGAGACCTATCATCTCTGCCAGATGAATCACCTGCAAAATATAATCCCCACACGGGTGAGATAAAATCTCAGTAAGCTCAGGGCTCTGGAGGCTTCTCCTCCCCCCTGACTCACTTCCATGATACACAACATCAAAGGCATCACAATCATCGGCCACCTGGCCCTCACAACAATACATAGCCATTATCTAGCTCTAATGTATATCCGCGGTAGTACGCCTGCCACAAGATGCATCATCATCAGCATCTGGGACTCTCAGTCCCCAGTGTGAGATCGGAACCATCCCATCGGGAGCTACCCGTTTACACATGGATGCACGTATATGGCACCTCCGAGAATAGGCTTCAACCGCGACAGGACCACCTATCTCTTGGTCTTAAGGGGTCATCATCACCCTTTACGTGAGCAAACCAAACTAGGAGTTGCGCTCTGCTCCTAGGGAGGTCCATATCTATCTAACTGGCAAGAAGATTTATTCAACAGGTAACCATCCACACAAAGCATAGAATCATGCATACATATTATCATGAGAAAACTGTAACAACCAATCCAATGCACATGCATCATGTATGCAACCATCACTTCCTCGGAGTATGGTGGAACACAGGCAGTGGGAAACATTCTCCAAGAGCGAAGAACGTACCTGGAAAAGCAGCGCTCTGCAGTTCAACCCCAAAACGGTGGTCTACGCCACTAACACCCTCGGTGTCACGTCCTATACAAAGGCACACAGGCACAATCAATAATCAACCTAACCTTACAAGGCATTAAGTACAAAACAACGGTTCTCAATTGTTAAAATGAAAAGAAACGTCATTTCTTCCCATTTAAACTTCTTTGTCCTCTATCTTAAGGTTATCCGAACTAACCAATTCAAAGGATTCCACACTATATAGGCCAAAACTCAACGATTAACAACGTGGCTTAAACGGTTACTTCAACACAATTTCACCGTTTATATAGCCCCCTGAACACATATTATACAAACATCAAGGTTCATGCATGTCCTACAATCACCAAGTTAACCAACATTCTTCCTACACATGCATTTCTCAGAGCCAAAAACCAAAGTCCAAGAAATCAATATTTCAAAGCTAATCCTTCATCACAACAACCTTCTAAGCATACTATTCTAAAATACCCAACACAAATCAAACTGTAAAACTTTAGTTTCTTACCTCTAAACAGTCAAGGAATGCTAGAGTATCACTTCTCCAAGCGTGGGTGTCCGCAAATCGCCTCCTTTCCTCGCCAAACTCAAGTTTTGTGAAGTTCCCTAGAGAATCCAATCTCTCCGTTTGAAGGTTTTTAGGGAAAAGTGATGAAGGATTCTAGCTCATAGGGTGATTTCCTACAAATTTCATGTTGGAAGCTAAAGGTTTTGGCCAAAGAATGAAGGATTATGAAGCTTCCAAGGTCTATCAATGGTGGAGCACGTCCAGAGAAAGAAGAAAGGAAAGATTTTGGCCAGAAATCGCAAAATGACCCTTTTATAGTGGCCCTATCAGAGTTCCCGCGCTAATCGCGCCAAATCTGGTGCTACTGGCACCACTTCCACGTATCTCTGGCGCTACTGGCGCCAACTTCCAAGCGAGTAGCGCCAGATGCTAAAAAAATGGCCAGAGATTCGAACTCCCCACACTGATCGCGTGGCCCCTAGCGCTACCAGCGCCACCAGTTCGAATCTAGGGGCCATATTTACCATCCTGGCGCTAACCGCGTGGTTTTCCATGCTAGTCACGCCATATATTCAAAAGAAATAGCCTTCTGGTGCAATCTCACGCTGACGGCGCCACTACCCACGCTAACGGCGTCAGCAATTTTTTTTTTTTTTAGAAATCATGGTTATTATAAAACCGATGTAGAAGTGTCTCTTTCACATCGGTTTTTGGCAGAACCGATGTTGTGTAGTCACTTTTTACATCGTTTAATACATAACCAATATAGAATGTCATTTTTTAAAAAAAATATATATGGTATATGCTCTTTATTTCTCTCCCTGTAATCTTAAAAGACTTATTAAAAGCTTAAACAAAAATTTTAATGCACTTCTATTAACAATTTTAATGCAAAATAATCATCTTTCACACAATTCCAAGATTATATTTTAATTGTCATACTGAAGTTGCATACAATTTTTTAAGAATTAATTTTAATTAAGACCCAGGTGTACTCAATATGTACCAGTACCAAGTGATTGTCAACAATTAAAATTTCATTGTGTTTGAGTGTGGATGTTTAAAGGTTAAAAAAAAGTAGATAATACTGATGAGCAGATGGTGCAAAACCTTAGGCACACACACTTCATTTCTTCTTAATTTAAGCTAAACTATAGTTCTCTAATATCTAGGCTCTATTTTAATTTCCTTCATAGGTCATTATAGCAAATATGGTGCTCTCTATTTTCATTGCCTTATTGCAATAGTACATAATTCAACATGGTGTGGTTTGATGTCTGTGCTTGATTTCAAAAATAGAAGTTGTTTGGTACTTCCCATTCCTACATTAGGCTTACAGTCAGTGAAAATTAGAACTCTAAATTTAACTTCGATTCACAATTCTACAGCAAATCAAGTAACTTACCTTATAAGTCATCAGTGCAAATAGCAAGCCATTGTCTTAATGAAGAACTCTTCCTGCGAATTCCCCTTAAGGCATTTGGAGGTGCTGGCAAATTCGGAAGGGAAAAGTTGACAATATCAACTTTTAAAGGGTCTTGTGGAAGAGTTTGGTGCACCCAAGAACCAGAGAGTGTGAATAGAAATACAAGAATGGGTGAGCTTTGTGTTAAAAGCCCTTTCTTGTTTAAAGAATATTGGAAAATTCCTGCGGTACTTTCAAAATGTTAAGGTCTTCTATTAAGCAATTTTTATTTCTCTATGTATTAACTGTTTTTTTATTCTCCAAACCAGTTCCTTATTGATTTGTAATGCATTACATGATTTATGTGCATCATGATATTGTACCATATTTCCTTGTTATGCCCCACCACTATCCAACTGTTGTTCATCTTGTTATCTAAGAAGCAGTTATTTGAGCTACAGAAGTTGCAAGATGCTAAAGATTCGGCATCCTAAAAGGAATAGAATATTAATTAAAACACTGAAAGTCTAAGATTCCAAATATAGAGAATGGTACAAGAAATATATCTTAGAAATTTTACTATTTCCATGCAGGCAACGAAGAAATCATTTACTGATGATGGATTCTTTAAGACTGGAGATGCAATTACCACAAATGAAGATGGATATTTCATCATTCTAGGACGTAAGGAAATTTATATTTCTCTATGTATGCTTTCTCGTAACAGTCAGAACCTTGTGTGTAGCCTGTAGCATAATTCCCATGCCTTAATTAAGGTATGCCTTGTTAATCTATGTCATCTCAGCATTTTGTTGCTTTGCTATTGTGTGGGCCTTTGTGGCTATGGAAACTCTTAAAGTCTAATACCATGATATAAGGACTGGTGGAATCTTTGCTCCACTTCTCTAGCACTCACAAATTTCCTTTTACAATATCAAGCCATATTGATCTGGAATTTATGGTCTATCTTGACAAATTTTCTGTCTTTGATTTTTTTTAACAGTTATTTTTCTATTTATTGATAAAGTTAAATGATTTTGCAGGATTCCCTTGAACTTGTTTGTTTCTTCTCTAATGAAATTAATTCTCTTAGAAAAGTAAAGTAAAGAAAAAAAAATATGTGCAAGGGTATCAATGTATAATTCAAACTATGTTTTGGTGGTTTTTTGGGGTATCACGTGTAAATGTGTAATAGAAGTTCAGTATTCTTCTATTTCATTAAATTGCTATGAAAATGTTTATATTGATTCTCTTTATTATTAGAACAGAAGAGAATATTTTATCCATCTCATAGACTATTCTCTAAGATTAATTTCCCTATTTTCTCATTATTTCTTAAGATTAGTTTTTATATTTCCTTATCTTGTCATGGTTTGTTTCCCTTTCCCCAGTTAGCTAGGATTATGATTAGTATAAATAGGGGTTAGAGTGTTGTTGTTTTTATGTAACCTTAAACTTATTACATAATCTAACATGCTTGCTTTACTTAACACTGCTACAGTTCTTTTGTATGCCTGATTGAAATTTCTCGTATGATCCAGACTTGCAGGGAAATTTCTCGTATAATCTAACATTACAATGAAGAACATTACAAGAAGGTTGCTGACCGGCAAGTCGAATTGCTGCCCCAGGAGAAGCAAAGGGAGAAAGATTCTTTTGGATCAGAAGTACATAGTGGAATAGATCTGAGTGGTAACACTGATGCAGAACATGATATATCCAACAAAACTCAAGGTTCCAATGAAGGGGTTGAACATGAAACCAGTTCAGGCTTGGTGAGAGTTCCATAGGACTCATGTTAATGTTGTCATTTGATAGGTACTTATTATTGCTTCAAATTTTTCTTTGCAATAATTTATTCTGACCCTTCCCCCCTGTACTTGGAACTACTCTAATATTTATGTTCTGTTTTCATTTTCCTTCAAGTAGTTTTGAGAAGAAGGCAAAGTTTGATATTATGAATCTGAACTGTTTGCAGGTATGTATTAGTTGTGCAGTTCTTATTTCATTTTCTTCTTTAGAAAAATGGTGAAGCATATTTCAAGTTGTTTAACATTTTTAAATTATTAAAATTAGTTATGTAATTATGTAAACTTCATTAACTTGGATCCAAATTACATTTGTAACATTCAGAAGAAAAATAAGTTCGATTCGCTTAAAATATAATATAAAAATATTAAAAGAAACATCTCTTATAATTTTTTTTTTATTTTTTTCAATTCCATATCATAGATAAAATAAACATAGCAAGTTGTTTTGAAAAGGTCAGTATATCTTTCTTGAAAGATATACTTCATCTTATTTTGGGATGACTTTTTTACATTAATGGCTCTTAATTTTTTATTTTATTTTTTGCAAGGCTTGTTTTATACTATATATATATATATATATATATATATATATATATATACATGAATGTATGTATGTATGTGTCTGTGTGTGTGTGTATTTGTGAGTGTGTATATGGTGTTCTATTGTCCTATATTTTGGACATTAGTCATACTACAATGTCAGTCATGGCATGTTTATTTTCACCATGGAATCCGAGCATGAAAGGTATTATTTTCTGGATAAACAAATTTTTAAGTAGAGTTATTTTCCTTCCATGTCTATCTTAAATCAATTCTTTTTAAATCCACAGGTTGCACCAAAGACATTCATTCCTGTTTTATTTGGACATGCAAGCGATGACAAATTAAGTCAGCCTCACCATTCTGATCTCTGCTTGTGGGTCAAGCCTTGTTCTAAGTTCTATTCTTTTCTTCAGAAATATATTTAGGTATCATTTGATAAGTTTGGTGAAATTTGGTATTCTATTTATAACTTAAGTGTGACAATTGTCATATATGAATTGTACAATGAGCCCCATCAACTAGACATTACAAATTTGCTTGCAGCAATGGTTCAGGCTTGCCATGATATGGTACAGTGTGGTTGTGACTTGTTTTCAATCAGTTTTTATTTATAATTAATAATTGTAGGATTATTGTAGGATTTATTATTGTAATGGCTGAAGTGCTTACGTGTATGAATGTTTTGCTACCACAAAGGATTACCTATAATTACTTTGTATACCCCATTTGGTGCCTCATTAAGTAAGACAACTAACTAAGCATAATTATTTAATATGAAATCATTAAAATGTCTATTTTTAAGTGAGTCAAAATGAGTGGTATTTCTTTAGCCACAAAGATAATAAGTATCCAATAGGGACAAGAACTAATAAAGCTACCAAGGCTTGGTTTTGGAAGGTATCTATGCATTATTAGAGAATTGTTCTTCTTCATTGCATGGCACTGTCATGTAATTATTGTCTTTATTTTCAAAATTTGATAGTTTGTTGTTGTCTTTAATTTTTTTTTTAGCTTTTCACTTTTAGTTTATAATTGATATCACTTATCTGCAATATGGAATTGGCCAAGTAGACCAATTTTTTTGCTCTAGATTAGCAAACCTTTTTCTAAAAGGGAATAATAAAAAGAAGGAATAATATAATTTTTATAAGGCACCACTGAAAATGATTTGGTTTTAATTTTCTTAAAAAAAATATATTCTAAGACAATTTTGCGAAAAACTGTCTTAGAATCCTCAATTTTTATTTTTTTAAGACATTCTCCGTCTTAGAAAGTCTACATTCTAATACGATTTTTATAGAAAACTATCTTAAAATCTTCAAGTTTTTAAACAATTGAGGATTCTAAGACAGTTCTCTGAAAAACTGTCTTAAAATGTTTACATTCTAAGACAGATTTTTGGAGGATTGTCTTAGAATCCTCAATTTTTAATTTTTTTTTTAAAAAATGGACATTCTAAGACGGTTCTTTACAAAACTGTCTTAGAAGGATGTCGTAGAAAGTATTGACTTTCCACGACACTGGCTTCAAAGACGATTCTATAATCGACGTGGAATGCACTCCAGAACCGATGTAGAATCCCCATTTTGCAGTAGTGAAAGTAGTCAATCCACTAATAAAAAAAGTGTGAACCATTAATTAAGAATTGGACTTAACAATGGAGTTACTTATTGATGATACGTGGACTTCGAGATTAATTAGTATTGATGCAAGGATTTGGCGAACCTTTAATTACATAATTAAGCATAAGATTTCGAGCGTCGTGAGGAATTGCATAAGACATAATAAAACATTGTAGTCACGAAATGGGTTCATGATGGGAGTTTTGCTTAGAAGCACATGTGTTTGTGATGTCTGTGTTCATCGGTTGGTTCAATTGTGAGAATCGAGGAAAGGAAAACCTTTCATGATGGGGTCGTACGTGACCAAAAATGATGGAATGATATCAAAGGGAGATGCATGCCAATCAAGAATCGACACATCACAAAGATGACATGGATCGTGTGGAATGTCCGGTAGTATTTTATGATTGTGAGAGGTGTGTCTGTGATGAGATAGTTGTTCTTGTTATTGGAGAGGGGATTGCCATGAAAAGATATGTGATATATACTAGAAAACAGCATTCAACATCGGTTATTTTTGACATTCGACATCAGTTTTGAACCGATGTTGAATCAGGTGACGTTGAAAGTGTGGAAGTTAACATTGGTTTCCAAAACCGATGTTAACGAAAATTGTACAACATCGATTTACAGTAAAAATCGATGTCACTATCTAACAAATAAAATGTAAAAGTTTACACTACAACATCGGTTTTCTTATGAAAACCGATGTTAACTTACAATACAACATCGATTTTCAATGAAAACCGATGTTGCTGTCATATAATAACATCGGTTTTCTAAAGGGTGGAGCAACAACTAAAAAGGAGAAAAGCTTCTTTTTCCAAGACCAATGGGGTTGCAACTTTCAGCTGGAAGGACAAGCTTAAAAGGGAAGTTTCTCAAGTGAAAAATAAAGAAGAAAGGGTGGAGAGCCCAAGCAAAAAAATTATGGATCCAACTCCTAAATGATCAAGCAATATCAAGTGTTTTAAGTGTCTTGGTAAGGGTCACATTGTTTCCCAATGTCCCAACAAGAGAACTATGATTTTGCTTGAAGATGGAGACATAAATAGTGAGTCTTTAAGTGACTCAAATAGTTCTTCAAGTGAAGAAGAAGAAGAACTCACACTAGTGGAGGCCAAAGAGGGTGATCTCTTGATGGTAAGGAGAATGTTGAGCAATTTTTGCCTAGAAAAAAAGGAGACTCAGAGAAAATATTTTTCACACAAGGTGCTTAGTTGAAAAGAAAGTTTGTTCACTTATCATTGATGGGGGTAGCTACACCGATGTGGCTAGTACAAGACTTGTGGAGAAATTACACTTGCCAACCACAAAGCATCCAAAGCCATACAAGCTACAATGGCTTAGTGAAAGTGGAGAAGTGGTGGTAAATTCTCAAGTACTCATTCCTTTTTCTATTAATCCTTATAATGATAATGTTCTTTGTGATATTGTACTTATGGAGGCTTGTCATATCCTTCTTGGTAGGCCATGACAATACGATAGAAAAGTGATACACAATGGCATGGAGAACACTTTTGAGTTTGAGCACTTAAGCAAGAAAATTATTTTGAGGCCTTTGACTCCTAGACAAGTGTGTGAGGATCAAATAAAGATGAAAGAAAAGAGAATTCAAGAGTTGAAAAAAATAATAATGCACTTGATAAAGGCAAAAATAGTGAGCTACCAAAGAGAAACACTAGTAAAGATAAGAAAAATGAAAGAAAATGAGAGCAAAACAATTGATGAGACTAAAGAGAGTTTGTTCTTGAGAGGAAAAGATGTCAAGCGAGTGTTATTAGCAAGAAAACCTCTTCATTATATGGTTCCTAACTCTCTTTGTTTACATTTTGAAAAGGAAAAGAAACTATGTGTTCCTAAAAGCTCTTTGAGAGAACTTTTCAAAGGTTAAATTGATCACTATTCAGACATGTAACCGCCTTAGAATCCTCTATTTTTTTATTTAAAAAAAGACATTCTAAGACGGTTTTTCAAATAACTGTCTTAGAAAGTAGACTTCTAAGAGGATTTTTGCTAAAAAAATCGTCTTAAAATCGTCAATTTTTTTATTTAAAAAAAGACATTCTAAGACGGTTATCTGAAAAACCATCTTAGAAAGTAGACTTCAAAGACGGTTTTTGCTAAAAAACTGTCTTAGAATCGTCAATTCTTTTTATTTAAAAAAAAATTCTAAGACAATTATCTGAAAAATCGTTTTAGAAAGTAGACTTCTAAGATTTCCATTCAAAGACTATTCTTAGCCTATAACCGTCTTGGAATGTCCCATTCTAAGACGATTTTAGCCAATAACCACTTAGAATGATGTAAAAAAATTGAAAGACGAATTCTAAGACGGTTGTAGGCTAAGAATCGTCTTAGAATGGGACATTCTAAGACGCTTAATAACCGACGTCAAAAGTCTTACCTTTCAACGACGGTTGGAGAATCGACATAGAATGCGTTGTAGAACCGATGTAGAAAGTCTGTTTTGTAGTAGAGTGTATTGTGTTTTGCTGCACTTAGGTCTTTAATTCATTTTTTAGTTCATTGTCTCACTTGTAAATATTAATTGCTGCATGAAATATCATAAGCGTGACAGACAAAATTTCATGTTTCTGTTTTTTGTGCATATGATTAAAGTATTCAGAAATGTCATTTTCTTTTTATTTAACGTATCAATGTCATGTTATCCATGCAACGCCTCATATCTGCACCTTGTGAGCATTTTTTAGTTTGTTCATTAAATGATAGAGGAAAGCTTAAGATATATATTGTTATTGGCTTTTTATTTCCTTGTATGTAAACAACAAGAACATAGGTATTAAAAGGTTTAATTTTGGTCTTATTAACTTGTCCATAAAATAATAATAATAATAATAATAATAATAATAATAATAATAATAATAATAATAAAGATCTAAGGTAAATGTTTGTTGCCTAAGTGTGCTTTGTGATGTATGGTGATATGTCTCTGTACACAGAATTCTGGTATAGGATGCAAACTGATAAGCTGTATTTTTTTTTTCTTCAAATGAATAAAATGTCTTAAACAAATCAAATGAGTTTTCTATTTTGGGGTAAAATACATGTTTATAAAGTTATATTTGCACAATTAATTAATTAAAGGTACCAATTTTATCAGGTGTTGTAGGGTGTCAATACCCTTCCTATAGGTAATTGACTCCCAAACCATGTTTGATTTAAAATACCACTCTTGAAAAGATTTTTCAATGTTTTGTTCTTAAAAAAAATAGTGGTGACTCCATATCTTTATTTTTCGTCATCTCGTCGTGACCCTGGTTCCGACAGATAGTGACTCCATCGGGGACATTTGAGAGTTAGGCCTCACATAATTACTTGTGAAAACTTGTTTTTATGAATATTCATTTTACCCCACTTTTCTTTTTTGTCTTGTTGTAAGTTTTTTTTTCTTTCTTTTTCTTTTTCTTTTTTCTTGTAAATATGTTTTCCTTTCTTCTTTTTTTTTTTTTTTTGTAAAGTTGGTTTGTGCTTTGCCTCAACCTTAGGATAGAATACCATTACTTTGTATATATTTGTTTTGTTTCTTCTCTATGTAGATTTGGGTTTGGGGTAGTTGTTAGGGTCACAGGTTTGTATGTTCCCCACACACAATTCACAATCACTTACCTCACACACTTTTGGGGCTCTATACCCGAGCCTAGGAGTAGAAGGTGCCTTGATGACTGTTATTGAGGGGCTTAATGTCCACTATACAATTGTTGAGTTACAAGGGTACCATTCCTTCTTATGATTGAATCATGGGTTGGGTCTTTGTCTATGTGATAAAGGCAATCTAGGGACCCTTAAATCTTTAGGAATCTAGATCCACCTTGAAAAAAAAATTCACTGATAAGCGGACTTAAGGACCACCCAAAATTAGGGCCATGACCTTTAGGAATATCTAGCCCTAGGTTTCTTCCTTGATAGGTTATAGGGGAACATACTTTTCTTTTCCATGCACCTCATGTGCATTCACATTCTACATTAGTTAGGCATTCTGGTACCTAGGTTCTTTTTCGCCTTCTTCGCTCTGGACAAGAGCGCTAGTGGACACGAGGGGGAGCAGGCGAAGCATGTCGTTCGTAATGATCAAAAAGATACCACTAGTTCACCTCTTTGTTGTTGCTTCACTGGAAGACTCACTTGCTCTGTTGGTGTAGGTCTTACCTTTCTTGATCCCTTGGTTAGGCTAGCTAATTCAGCCTCTTCAATCAATAAAGACCTCTTTCTCCTCCACTCCATTTCTCATTTGGTTGATTGAAAGTTTCATATACGCATTTCAAAAAATATATATCACGCATCATGTATCACATATCATATCCTCTTAATTTTTGTACATGCATACATTTAATATTTACATATGAATGGTAGTCATCATTTCTTTCATGCATTTCAAAAAAATCATGCATACATGCATATTAGGACCATGTAGGCTACATTTTTTTTATATCTTTCACCTCACTATATTTTTTTAGGATAAACATGTTTAATAGTGTTTAATATGGAAGAGATTCAAAGTCCTGCTAAAAATACATCGTAGCCTACATAGAACATATTTGGTACTAAAGAGTACTAAAGTTATTGCATATAGACTTATTTGGCCCAACCAAAACAATTAGTCTATGTGGGAAGAGATATAGATTTATGATAGTTGATTACTTCTCTAAATTCACATGGATTTCCTTCCTTTCTCATAAGGATGTGTCTTTTGAAGCATTCAGAAAGTTCTGTAAGAAAGTTCAGAATTAAAAAAAATTTAAAAATTGTCTTTGTAAGGAGTGATCATAGAGGAGAATTTCAAAATGCTTTCTTTAAGAATTTCTTTGATGAAAATGGTATCTCCTACAATTTCTCTTATCCAAGAACACCTCCACAAAATGCTATTGTGGAAAGGAAAAATAGATCCTTGCAAGAGATGGCTAGAAAACTTATTAGTGAATCTGGCATACTAAACTATTTTTGGGCAGAAGCTGTCAACATAGGCTGCTACATTCTGAACATAGTTTCTATCAGAAAGGTTCTGAGCAAGACTCCTTATGAACTTTGGAAAGGAGGAAAACCAAGTGTATCATACTACCACATTTTTGGTTGTACATGATATATTTTAAACAACAAAGACAACCTTGGAAAGTTTGATGAAAAATCAGACAAAACATTTTTTCTTGGTTATTCTCTATCTTCTAAAGCATACATAATCTACAATTTGAGAACTTAAGTTGTCGAAGAAAGTATGCATATACACTTGAGAAGAGAAGGATTGCAAATCTAGGAGAACTAGAAAGAACAAAGATAAGTAAGGATGCTCGGAACACTGCACTAGCTTAGAAAATCCCAAAGAAAAGTCAAGAACTTTCTAAGGAAGCTCAGAAATGTTAGATTTGAGGAAGCTGAAGCAAAGGAATCAAGAAGTTTGAAGCATATAAGTTTTGATGTTTTACATGCCCAATCTATTTGATGGCATATGTAATTTTTTGTTAAGCTTGGTTCGGTTGATAAAGCTTTATAATCCTCATTAGCTTTTGATAATTCATGCATTCATACATTCATTTGATTAGATTTAATCATGTGGTAATAAGAAATTTGATAGAAACTCATAAAGGCAACTAGGGATTTTATAAAACAGTTTCTCACTGCTTTAATCGATTACAGCATGTGTGTGTTTTCTAGAAAAATGTCTTATGAACATTTTAATCGATTACCACTGGTTCGTAATCGATTAAATAAGCTTAACACAGAATTAGAAAGTTTATATGATAATCGATTATCTTGAGAAATAGTCGATTACATAAGCTTCTGCATAAATTTACATAGCATATTCATCTGGTTTAATCGATTACCAGATGTTCGTAATCGATTAAATGTGTGCATTAGAAAACTGAGTTCATCTGGAATAATCAATTACAAGATGACTTAATCGATTATTTTGTTCGTGACAAATTTCTAGATTCCTAATGAACACTTTAATCACTTTAATCGATTATCTGGTTAAAATAATCGATTACAATAGTTAAAATAATCGATTACATTGACGAATTAATCGATTACAGTTAGTTAAATCTATTTTTTTATAAATAGAACAGCCTGGTCTGTGTTATTCATTAAGTGAAAAACAGAGATACTCGTGCAAACCTTGTAAAAAACACCTTCTAAAGTTCTCAAGAGTACCTAAGGCTGAATTTAGTGAGAAAATCAAATATGATGAGTATCATGGAGAGTTACTTGTGTTTTTAGTCATAATTCTCAAAGATTAATGAATTGTTAAGGCTAGTGGTTAAAGAAAGCTTCAAGAAAGAGTATTATTCTTCTATTGCATATATTCTCAGATTGTTTGAATCATTCATATCATTGAATTAGCTGAGGATTATAAGGTGATACCTTTCTTGAACTTTAAGCTTGATTTTTTATTGATATTTGCTTTGTTATTGTGATGTATTTTCCATATAACATTTGTATTCTTTAAAGCTTTTTCTAGAAAGGATTTCTAGAGGGAAGAACAGAGAGGGGATCTCTGGTTCTTGGCCTTTTGAAAAGTCTATAGGGTATAGATTTTGAATTTTACCTAGGGTGGGTAAGAGAGATCGGTTGTAAGCTTTTAAAGAACAAATATTTGTTATAGTGGAACTCTGACCAAGATTTGTTAGAAGAAAACTGGATGTAGCCTCCGGGGTTGAGAGGTGAACCAGTATAAATCTTGTGTGTATTAAGATTTTAGTTTGTATTTCATTATATTCTTGAAGTATAGAATTTGTTCATTACACAAACTTGGTTACAGCATAAGAGTGATTTGATTGGTGAAGAAAATTGTTTTTGTAATTGGTTTTGATAGATACGATTCTTTTGAAAGTCTTCCGTTGTTATAAATTTTGAAAGGAAATTTTAAAACTCTGAGGTAAAACCAATTCACCCCCCTCTTGGTTATTTGCATAAGTGTTCATTATATTTTCAAGAAAGACTAACTTCAAAAAGGCAAAGCTTAGAAAAGAAAACAAAAGCTAATATGCCAAGAGATTGGAAATTTGTTTCCTTACATCATCTAAATCTAATCATTGGAGAAAAAACATTTCGAGTCACGACAAGAGCCTTTCTGAACAGAGAAAAAGGAATGATGGATCTTCTATCAACCATTGAGCCTAAGAATATTGATGAAGCACTAAGTGAATATTCTTGGGTGATTACTATGGAAGAGGAACTGAGTCAATTCACTAAGAGCAGAGTCTAGAATCTTGTTCCCCCTCTTAAGAATCAGTTAGTGATTGAAACCAAATGAGTGTTCAAAAATAAGCTCAATAGAGAAAGAGAAGTAGTCAGAAACAAGGCTAGACTGGTTACTCAAGGGTACAATCAACAAGAAGGGATTGACTATGAAGAAACCTTTACACCAATAGCAAGACTTGAATCCATCAAAAATACTCTTAGCCTACATAACACATAAAGACATCAAGCTATATCAAATGGATGTCAAGAGTGTTTTTTTCAATGGTTTCATAAATGAAGAAGTGCATGTGAAGCAGCCACCTAGATTTGAAAATAAGGAGAAACCTCAATATGTATACAAGCTTGTCAAAGCCTTGTGTGGATTGAAACAAGCTCCAAAAGCTTGGTGTGAAAGACTAAGCTCATTCTTAATTCAGAATGGTGGCTCCAAAGAAGAAGTGGACACCACACTATTGAAAAAGGTTTAGAAAAGAGATTTGTTGATTGTACAGATCTACAAAGATGACATAATCTTTGGTGCAACCTCAAAAAGAATGTGTAATGGTTTTCTAAGCTAATGAAAGGTGAATTTGAAATGATTACAATAGGTGAGCTAAAGTTCTTCCTAGGGCTTCAAATCATTCAAAAAGATTATGAAATATCCATCCATCAAGAGAAATACACAAAGGATCTACTTAAGAGGTTCATAATGGATGAAGATAGACCTATGGCAACCGCTATGCATCCATCTACTATCGTTGACAAAGAGGAGAAAGGTAATGGTACTCTAGAGAAGAAGTACAGAGGTATGATAGGTTCCTTATTATGTTTAACTGTTAGTAGACCAGATATTGCATTTGCTGTTTGTCTTTGTGCAAGATTTCAATCCTTATCCAAGAGTGTCATATGTTACTCCAGTTAAAAGAATTCTCAAATATCTTATTGGAACTACTAATCATGGCCTATGGTTTGAGAAAGGGTCTGAGTTTGATCTTGTAGGCTATTGTTATACTGATTTTGCTTGTGATAAGGTAGAAAGGAAGAGCACAAGTGGTGCCTATCAATTCCTTGGAAAATCATTGTTTCTTGGTCATCAAAGAAACAAAGCACAATTGCCTTATCAACCTCAAAAGCTGAGTATGTGTCACAAGTTGCTTGTTGTTCTCAAATCATCTCAATCAAGCAACATATGTTGATTATTCACTGGAATATACAAAGATTTGCATTTAGTGTAACAACATGAGTGCCATAAATCTATCAAAGAACCCAATCCAACATTCAAGGTCCAAGCACATAAATATCAAACATCATTTTATCAGGGATCATGCTCAGAAAGGAAATATTGAGTTGAAATTCATTGAGACCAAACTTCAATTGGCTGATATTTTCACTAAACCTTTGATCGAAGACAAGTTTAAGTTTCTTAAATCCTTATTTAATGTCAAGATTTTGATTGATCTATAATTGGGCATGCAATTTTGTGCTTAATTTCCTTATTTGATAGGATATATGCTTAAGTGTTTGTTATAATTGCTAATTTTGATGTGTTGAGTGTTTGCTTGACCAATTTGGGGTTGTTGTTTTTTAGCAAAGTGCATTTATGTCAAAACTATTTATTGTGCACAATAGTTATCTTATCAAAATTAGTTTTTATCACTTAAAATTTTATGTTTTTCTGTTTTACCTTCTTTCTCTCCTACTATCCATATATATAAAGAAACATTAAAAACTTATTTCATTGTTACTTTCTCTCACTTTACTCTCCTTCAAACTCTCTTTCTCTCTCTTGTATTCTCTCATGTTTTCTTAAACCTCACAAATAGCCAGAAGAAAGACTATTGATATCAAAACCCCCTCCAATTCTTCAACCTCAGAAAGTGAATTTATTCACTCACCCTCTCTTAAAAGCCAAGAAAAGGGAAAAGGCAAAGCAATCCACATTTTCTCTAAGTCTGATTCAGAGGCTACCACGACTTTCACACCCCTGGTGCCATGGGTATGGTGATTGGGTCACCAAAGAAAAGGAATATTGTGAAAGAAGAAAAGTCTAAAAAGAAGAGGAAAAGGTTAGAGTACAAGGCTCTTACACTTTTCACTAACAAGAAGTTGAATGAGAAGTTTGATAAAAGATGGGCTGGGGAAAAGGTTGTATATGACAATTATATTGATCTCTTAGAGATCAAAGAGAATGCCTAAGACATTCTTTATTTTGTGAAGAACCAAAGCTGGACTAGGTTCTTTGAAGTGAATGAACTATTCTACCTAAGGTAGGTGAGAGCCTTCTTTGTTGTTGCTAAAGTGGATAGTAGCAACTTCACACTAAAGGCTACATTGAAGGGAACTGAGATTTTGATCTTAGAACATCTCATAGCAGACCTGTTGGGAGTTCCTGATGATAGCTCAAGGCTCTATGATGATTGGTTCGAAAACATGGGGCTAAAAAAGAAGAAGATTCATAAGAAGTTCTTGGAGGATAAAGATGAAGACTTCAAGTCTAAATCTTTGATATCTTTTGGAAGAATTCTCCACTAGATCAGCATACATTTTGTGCTGCCAAGAGCTAATACCTTCCAAGAGGTAAATGACCATGATCTTCTCGCCATTTATTGTCTTTGGAGGAAAATCCCTCTAAGTCTACCCTATTTGATCATCAACCATATGATTAAGGCAATCAAGCCTATCAAGTCCACTTCTAGTGTTTTTATGGGATGCTGATTACTGTGATTTTCAAACACTTTGGAGTGTCTTTGGAGGATGAACCAAGGGATAATGAGGTTCTATCCTAGGGTGCAAAGAATGTTGCAGCTTTGAGGTTGAATCCCCAACCACGAATGGAGACTTCATGCGCCTGTTCAAATAAGGAGGATGCTCGTAACAAGGAAAAAAAGAAGAAGAAAGAAAGGAAAGAAAAGAACGAGAAGAAAGAGAAGAAAAAAAGATCTTCACCTTTTCTCACTGATTGTATCAGGAGTGAGAAGAGATTGAGGACCAGTACTAGAAAAAGCCCTTAATCAACGTTTGATGAGGTAAAAGAGGCCTAAAAAAGGGAAGAGGAGAAAGAGATTATTTCCTCTCCTATTGTTGAAGCATCTACTCAAGAAATGAGCTTTCTGAGCATATTGAGAAGGTTTCTAAAGAGGCAAAAGTGAGTTCTAAGGAGGCTCAAAACTCTAAGAAGAAGTGGTCTTCTAAAGAGTATTATGAGAGTGCTTAGAATGAGGAAGGAAAAGCAGTATCACATCAGCATGAGAAACAGGTATCACAAGAAGACCTTTCTGAGGAGCCATTGGATTTTAGCTCTTTTATTGATGACTTAAAACACCATTATGAGGAAGAGAAGAAGGATGAAGAAGCGCATTTTAAGCCTCAGAATGAGGAGCTTACAGCTAATGAAGCTCAGAATGAAGACATCTACCCTTCTAAGGGTGTGGAAGCTGCTAAAACTCAAAACTCCTTGGGTTCTAAACCGACATAGGAAAATCTCAATGTTAAGATTATTGTTGATGTGTTGGCCAAGCTCAAGACAGTTGATTCTAGCTTAGAGAAGGAAATAATATAGAAGGAAGAAGAGCTTTCTCAAAAGGCAAAAGAGGTTGGTGTTGCTACTACAATTGCTCATAATGCACCAAAAGCAGAAGTTGGTGAGAGGACCTATGTTGGGTCTGTGAAGGATTCAATGTTCAACACTAAAAATCTTAGGAATCTCTTCAACTCTCCCATCTTTAACACCTTTGTCAAGATCGCTTATGGCCTTAACCCTATTCTTAGTAAGTCTTCCACCCTTTCTATCCATTTTCCTTCATGTCCTACTGAGTCAACCACTATAGAACCTTCCAAGGTTCAAGAGGAGATTCCACATGTCCATATTCCCACTCCTCCTACTATTGTTGGACCATCTTCAAGGACAGTTGAAGGTAGGCTAACTTCTATGGAGAAGCATGTTAGGAAAATCCGTTCTACCAGAAGTTGTTGTTCTCTAACGTTGATCTGAAAATATAATGAATACTTATGCAAATAACCAAGAGGGGGGTGAATTGGTTTTACCTTAGAGTTTTTTAAAATTCCTTTCAAAAATGTTACAGCAGAGAAGGATCGTATCTTTAAAAACAATTAAGAAAACAATTTTCTTCACCTTCAATTTCACAAATACTTTCACCTTAACCAATACCTTCACCAATAAAATCACTCTTGTACTGTAACCAATCTTGTGATATGAACAAAACTTAATACTTCAAGAATATTATGAACATAAACAGAAATATTCAAACACATAAGATTTATACTGGTTCACCTCTCAACCCCAGAGGCTACATCCAGTTTTCTTCTAACCAAACCTTGGTCAGAGTTCCACTATAACAAATATAATATCTTTACAAGCTTACAATGATCTCTTTTACCCTCCCTAGGTAAAATTCAAAATCTAAACCTATAGACTTTTCAAAAGATCAAGAACCAGAGATCCCCTCTCTGTTCTTCCCTCTAGAAACCTTTCTAAAAAAAGCTATAAAGATTACAATTTGTTATAATAAGATTCAATACAAATACAACACAAATATCAACCAAAAATAACCAAGCTTATAGTTCAAGAAAGATATCACCTCTTATTCCTCAGTAAATTCAATGAAATGAGTGATCTAACCAAACTGAAAATGTATGCAATTGATCTTTCTTGATGATTTCTTTAATCAGAAAGCTTGAACAACACTTCACATCATGTAGACAATGACTAACATATCATGTAAAACTCCATGACTCTTAGCATCTTTTGATTTTCTAATCTCCCTCTTGCATTTGAGTTTTAAGAACTCTAGAAAGTAATTTTCTCAATGCTTGTACGAAAACTTCACAAAATATTTCATATTATAAACTCAATGCAAGCTGTTCTATTTATAAAAAAAACAGATGTAACTAACTGTAATCGATTATTTCATCAATGTAATCGATTATTTTAACTGATGTAATCGATTATTTTAACTAGATAATCATTAAAGTGTTCATCAAGAATATGGAAAAATGTCAAGAACAAAATAATCGATTAAGTCATCATGTAATCGATTATTCCAAATGACATGAGTTTTCTAATACACATGGATAATCGATTAAATTCCCAAATAATCGATTATCACAGACAATGTAAAAAAACTCATCAATGCATATTTAATCGATTACGAATATCTGGTAAACGATTAAACCAGATGAAAATGCTTTTGTGAATTATGTAGTGACTCAGATAATCGATTATTCCGTGAAGTAATCGATTATCACATAGCACGTCTATTTCAGAGTTCAACACATTTAATCGATTACGAATCAATGGTAATCGATTAAAATGTTCATAAGGAAATATGCAGATCCATTCACATACATTTAATCAATTATATCATATATGTAGTCGATTAAAACAGTGAAATACAATTTTTATAAAAATCTAATTGCCTTTATGACATTACATCTAATTACTTATTACCATATGATTAAACATGATTTAATGTATGTATGAATGCATGAATTAATCAAGATTAGTGAGGATTATGAGGCTTTAACAACTTGAACCAAGCTTAAGCAAGAACTTACAAATGTCATCAATTGAGTGGGCATGTAAAACATCAAAACTTGCGTTCTTCATTCTTCTTGATTCCATATCTTCATCTTCCTCATAGCTAACATGATCATCTTCAGATGACCATGAATGAGTTCTTTGAGAGATTTCTTAGACTTGAGGGATGGATCTTAGACAAGGCACGACTTGCCTTGATCACTGAAGTTGCACCTACGCAACATGAGCCTCCACCACCTCCAAGAGCTACCACCATGCCTTCTTCATCTTCATCATCAGAAAACTCATCTCCTAATAAGCATGAATGATCTTCTATCTTTGTTCCTCCAATCTATTTTTTGCTTGATGAAAAAGAGGGAGAAGTTTAGCAGAGATTGAGTAGGAAAGGGGATCACTTTTTGTAGGATCATGTTTTTATTTATATATTTTTGATGTATTTTGTATGATCTTATTGATTAATGAAATTGATATGAATTAAATGGTTATATCCTTCTGAGTCTATCTATTTCTTTTATGCATTATGTTGTGATGTGATAATTATAACTCATAATGCCTGAATTGAGGGGGAGCCTCCCCTTAATTAAAATGAAATAGAATTGATGCATACTTCTAGGGGGAGTTAAAAATTGAAAAACACATAAAGGTATTGTCATCATCAAAAAGGGGGAGATTGTTGAATCCACATCCTAAAGTCAAAATGAAGCTTTGGCAAAGTCAACATAAGAATGATAAAGACCTTGACTTTGAATATCTGAACATCAGAAAGGTTCAGAATGTATCAAAAAGCATTACGGAGACAACATCAGTTCTTTCATATGATGCCACACATATAGAGGGAACATCAAAAGATAGAAGTTGATAAAGCACTTATATTTCCATATGTTGCCACATACACTGAGGGTACATTAGAAAGTAAGAGCTTACTGCATAAGGAAAATGCAAGTCTGTTGAAAGTGAAGTTGTCCATGAGAAGCATTGATGAGAAACATAAGAATGAAAGACTGAAGAATGTCACTCAGTCTGACCTTGGACATAACATTAACACAACAACACCTTCAAGTATAAAACACTGTTGGAGCTTGTCCAACCATCACTTCTTCTAGGATCTTCCTCTCACACTGTCAAGTGTGCTAAACCCTAAGAGTTAAGCTCTAATGCCAAATGAAGTGAAAAAATACTACAAGAAGGGGGATTGAATTGGGGTTTTATAGACTTTGTAATCCTTTTTTAAAATAACCAAGTTTCTTATATAAGTTTAGAATGTATAACTATTTTAAGCTCGGAATAAAAATTAAGCAGTTCTGGAAAAAAAGTTTTTTCCCAGTTCAAAGCTCTTGATTCAAAAAGGTTGTTTGTTTGAAAAAGATTGATAAACTTAGTTAAGTTTTATGTATATTTGTTAAAGGTTTTTTTGTTTTAAAGAAAAACAAAACAAGTAAACAAATATGTTAAAAATCAATACAGAGATAGGAAAGAAGAAAGGTGCACAATATTTTTATATTGGTTCAACCTAATCTTGGGCTATAACCAGTCCTCACCCTTTAAGATGAAATTTTACTAACACAACCAGTCACTATTGGACCAATAACTACTGGATTTCAACAACTTGACACTACTCCTATTGGACTTCCAACCTAGCTCAACTAGACCAGCAACACCACTAGATTTCACCCTTGCCAGCCACTATTGGACTTACAACAACAAAGGGGTTTCTATGTTTTAGACTACACAAACATAGATTTTTACCTCAGAGGGTTTTCACTCAGGAAAATACAATATCTCACTTCTATCTAGTATTTATTACAAATTACAAGCTAAATATACAAGTGGGTCACTCTCAACAGAGAGGGTTGAAGTAGAAAATGCAAATTTCTCTCAAAGAGATTAAGCACGAGTTCCTCTCACTAGATGCTTCAAGTTAACTTCAAGATGCTCTTCAATAATCTATTAAAGCTCCAAAGGTGACTGTTGAAGTGGAGCACACTCAACTGGCAGGCTTTTGGAGCAAGTATTCAGTCATGACAGTTGTCATGAAGTGACAACATGCAGAACCATTCTAAGGAAGTCATTCTGAGGAATCTTTCTAATGAGCATTCTAATGTATCATAAGAATAGCCATTCTAATGTTTGCTGAGAAAGAATCCAAACCTATAGTAGAATCTTTTGATGAAGTTCAACTGATATGCCTTTCTGAAGTAGCACAACTTCATTAACCTTAACACAGCTTCACAACATAAAGCATTTTGAAGAAGACTACTTCATAGATACTGAGTGAAGGTACAATTGTTGGTGTATTAGTGTTTTGTCCAAGATTAGACTATGTAATTTCTCTAGTCTTTTATTCTGATGCTTCTCATCAGTGTTTCTCATGGACAAATTCAGCTTTCAACAGGTTTGCATCTTCAAATGTTGTTAGCATTCACTTTCTGATGTGCCCTCAATGTGTGTGGCAACATGTGGAAAGTGCAGTGTTGTCAAGTTTAGTTTTCTGATGTGCCCTCTGTTTTTGTGGCATCATATGGAAGTCATAAAGTTGTCCTTCAATAGCATTCTGAATCATTTTGAACTTTATTCTAAAGTTTAGTTCTTCTAAGTCAAATTCTTCATCATTCTAATGTACACTTTGGTACAACTTCATTTTTTGGATGCTCTTCATTTAGCTTTCAATGAATCTTCTTTATAAAACCTTGTTGTTCAGTGCCTTGCCAAAAACCAAGTACTTAGAAGGAAAAATTCTTAATCATGCAAATGTGCTTCAAGAAATCTTCTAAGTTCTCAACTCTAGACAGTTGTTTTGAGACAACCTTTTTGAGCATCATTCTGAGCACTTTAGAATGAATGAACATATATGCTTCATAAGACATTTTACACTGAAACACTTAAGCAGAATGTTAGACAACATATAAACCCATCATCCTTTCAATTTTCATCGCTAATGATTAGACAAATGTGTCTTGGACAATGGCGATGCCTTTTTAGCCAACGTGTGAAGATGAAAGGCAACGACCCATTGAACAAATGACGACTCATTAAGCTACAATTAAGTTGTAATGGTTTTTTTGAGGAATAATTTGCTTTCTAATCTTTTTTAATTCTAATGAGATAGTATTATCTAGTACTTATGGACAGTATCATGGAGGTTATGGACAATATATGATGTTCAGGGACAAATCCAGAAGTACATCAAAGAGGAGCCAAAATATTTTTATACAATTATTTAAATATCTAACTTCTAATAAATAATAAGTTGAACAAAAATATTTATTAATAATATAGTATGCAAAACAAGAGATAGAATCTACTACTAGAAGAAAATTGAGTGAATATCAACTCAAAAGCCTATTTTATTTTCCTTTATTAGTATTTTAAAAAAAATATTTATTTTTCTCTCATATATACATAGAGGGTCTTGGGAAAGAAGGGTCAAGGCCTTGCTTCCCCCCTTCCCCACTTAAATTTGTCCTTGGTGGTGTCCTTTTTTTTTGTTTTAGGTACCTTCAGATTATAAATTTTAGTAGGATTTGCCAATATAATAAATAGATTTGAAAATTTCACTGTGAATGCACGTTTATTAATCGTGTCATGAACTATTTTGTCAGATAGTTTATTTTTTGGGACCATTTTGACATTAAGTGTTAAATGTGGGGGACCATTGACAATTACTTGCAAAAGTTAGTTTTTCTTTTCTTTTTTGCCTTTCGATCTCATACGACTTTGGTATGCCATACAACCTCCAATAACAAAAACGAAATTAAAACTCAACCTGAACTTCATGAGCTTGAAATCAATGGAGCATTCTTTCTATTTAAATAATTCCAACACTAGAGAACATTTACTATCATGGAATTACAACTCAAAAAACAAAACAAAAAAATATTTCTTCAAAATATTCACTTCAGAGAAGAATTAATGATGAAGGAGAAACAAAGAAGAAGAAGGATGAAGGCAAATCAAATAAGAAGAAGAAGGGCCAAGGAGAGTCAAAGAACAAGCTTGTTGAACAACAAGAAGAAAAAGAAACCTCTTTATATTTTTTTACTCAAATAGTTGCTACCTACTTAAACATTACACGCAACACAAAAAAAAATCATCTTTTTCACTAACTAATCTAGAACATTATGTGCTGACATGGAACACCCACTACACACGTGAATTTGCTCCAATAGCAACATGTCACATATGCACTCAAACGTTAACAAAAATGGTGTTGGCTTAATAGTTGGACTATTTTTTTGCAACTTTACACATATGTAGACAAAATTGGTGATTTAAAAAATTTAGGGACTAAATTGACAACGAGAACATCATTCAAGGACCAAGTAGGTCATTTATCCTATATAACAAACAAAAAATAAAGGTAAATGACCATTTTGATTTTTAAATGTGTAAGCAAATGACAATTTAGTCCCTTAAAGAATGAAAATTTTGATTTAGTCTCTCAATGTGTAAAAAATGCAATAATTACTTAATGTAGTTAAATTTCATGATAAATTGATCCTTGAATTTATAACATGGTTTCATGATAAATTTATAACTTAGCAACAAGATGCCACTATCTCACTTTTAACATATTTAGGGATAAAATCATAATTTTCATCATTTCAAAGATTATATTGTCAATTGTTTATAAATTTAGACTAAAATGATGACTTATCGTAATAATAATATAAAATAAAACAACTACACATATTCAAATATATCTAGGAATCAAATTCAGAACAATGACATTGAAAGTAATTTTAAATTCAAAACTACAAGTTGTATTGTTGTATTAAACTACAAAATTCTAATAAAGGCATTCAAAATTAACCATCTTCTCATTTTAGTTCCTAAAATCATGTTATTATTATTACTTAAGTCTCTGATTAGGGATCAAGATGAGAAAAATTGGTTAATTCCAAGGACTTAAGAAAACCCTAAATAATTTGAAGGACTTATTTGATTTTTCTTAATTTCAAGGACTACAATAAGGATGAGATACAAATTCAAGGACTTTTTGTTTGTTGTATACAAATTTAAGGACTAATTTAGTTTAATAATTATTAAGTTGTGTGTTTTAAAATTAAATATGTTTTTAATCTTTTAAATATGTTTGTTTTAATCCTCCAAATTAAAAGTCACTTTTTTTAGTTGCTCTTCATAACATGTGATAAATAGAAAATTACGAATTCACAATTTGTATTGGCATCACAAATTTCACAAAGTTAAAAAGTGTTACAAATTGTGAATCACTATTCGTTAATTGAAACTAACTAACTATGGAGAGAAATAAAAAAAAAATTATTTTATGACTTTGAGAGACTAAAAAATAACGACTTTTATTTTGGAAGACAAATAAATTAATCCATATTTGAGAAAATAAAATATATTTAAGCATGTATTTTAATATATTACATAAACATAAATATATTAATTAACATATAATTGGTATGAGTGATATTCAACTCAATTCTCTTAATCAAAAATTTGAATTCAAATTTTGCAGATAAAAAAAATATAATTGAAAGAAAAAAACTACAGAGAGATTAATAAACCCTAAACCACGAAATTCTGAACTCACCGCACAACAGAGAATCTGAATCAATCGCGATCACAGAGCTTATAAGCAATAACAAACAATGCACAATGCTTAACATTGTGGTCTTAGTAACTTAACCACAGTTCTGGAACTTTCAATTATTCTGATACAGCACCTCCACCGTTACTACCATGGGCCGTCACTCCTCCAGCAACCACTCTCCCTCCTCTAGCCGCCACCGCAGCGACCGCAGCAGCGTCTCTCCGCCGCCGCGTGACAAGCACGAGCATTCCGGCCGCAGTACAGCCAAACCGGTTAGGCCTGGTTCACCGGATTCTCCCCCTCGCTCGCGCTCTCCGTCTCCGCGAACCAAGCGATTGAAGAAAGCTCAATCCGAACGCGAGCGTGAGCCTCGTGAGAGCGAGAGGAACCATGGCGGTAGCAGAGGGAGAGGTTCGGAGAGGGACGCCGGTGAGCGGATGGTGAAGAAGAGAAAGGAGAATGATGAGGGTAACGGAAGGAGTAACAAATCGGGGAAGAGAATGGAGTACGAAGACGGTGGCGGAAGGAGTAGCAAATCGGAGAAGGGAACAGAGAACGAAGACGGTGGCGGAAGGAGTAACAAGTCGTCGCGGTCGAGGCACGAGAGGTCGCCGGAGCGTGACCGCAATGGGAGGAGCCGGCATAGGTCAGAGTCTCCGCCATGTCACTACGCTTCCGCCGCGGATGCAAAACCTCGTGATGAGGTGTCCGGTGATATCCAACCTCTATTATAATTTTGTTCTTATCAATTCTTCAAGTTCTATATATATAATTTTTTTTAATTTCAGTTGTTTTGTTTTTGTTTGGTATGTGTGTGTGTGTGTGTGTGTGTGTTGTTTTGCTGAATTGAGGAATTTTTTAATGCTGGTGTTGAAATTGAAAGGATGAGGATGTGGTTAGGGAGATGGTTGGAATGTTGAATGTTGGTATTTGGTTGCTAGAAAGGCGTGTTATTGCATGAGTTGGGTGGGAATTTAGGTATTAATTACTAGATGTTGATTGAATTGTGGAATGTAGAGTTTTGGAGGTAATTTAACTATTTAAGAAAATGTCAAGCTTCTTCTGTTGTTATGAGTGGATCTCAGAGTGTTTGGCATACGAGTGAATTTATGTGATTGGGAGACTTTACAAATGAGGATGAAACTTGAGTTAGGATGTGGTTGGAATTTTACATAAGGTGGCATTGAGGATCTTAGAAAGTATCTGATGATTTTTTGAGTGTGAATTTAAGTCTAGTATTGGTACTACGGAAATTTGTTAAACAGAAAAAAAAAAAAAAAAAAAAAAAATAGGTGATTGTTATTGTAATGATGGTTTGTACCCTAGTTATGTGATTAAGGTGGTGGCTCCAACTGTAGAAGTTGTGAAGAGCTCTGGTTCTGTTAGCTTGTGTTTTGACAACCTACTAGAAGTCACTTTGCTTTTGAAGTGCATTGTTTTGCTTTACAATTTACATCAAGAAGATAGGTAGTGGTGACACATATTATGCTGGTACTTTGCATTTGGCATTGCTGTTTTACTTTGAAAAAGAAAATTGCTTTATCCAGTGTCACTTTTTCTTCTTGAGTAATGAGTACATGTTTATTTCATGTCGCTTATTGTTGTTATTGTGTTACCTGATGGACTTATTATGGAGCCATGGTGTTCTTATAAGTTTTTTTAGGATATTGTGATATTGAAAATTACATAAGGGTTAAGTTGAGATTGAGGCATCTTGGAACTTATGGAGGTTATAGATTAGAATGTTGTGTTTCACATTGGAAGCTTTTAATTTTAGTATCTACAAAATTAGCAATTTCAATTTATAAGTCATAGGTAAGTGTGAGCGTGATAAGCATTATAAACATAATGCTTGACTGAGTAATAATTTGTAATGAAGACTGGTGATGAAAAGCATGGTAAATTATTAGTGAAGCATCAATTTAACAAGATTAATTGGAAATGTCCTGTGAGGAATGATAATCATGGCATATGGATCATGAGAGTTAATCTACACTTGTATACTAGTGGTTGTTTTCTAAATGATCAAAGACTTAAAATATTTCTTTTTTGCATCACCTTTTGAGGATTGAGGGAAAGAGGATTTAATAAAGTGTAGCATGACTTTTCTTGCTTTCTTTTGTTTTCTTTTCTTGGTTGTAGTGAGGGTGTGCTGAGGGGAATCAAGTCAAGTCAATGCAGCTTATTAGAGTTGAGCTTTAGACTTCAATGGGGAAAACATTGTATGTGTTATTTTACATGTCTGATGTTGCTTGAAATTGGAATGGAAGAGAGACTTCCAAATTCTTATGCCTTACTTTTCTTTCATAGCAGATTGATTCTGTCCTGCCTCCCCTCTTGGTTCCCAAAATGTTGATTAATTTATTATTCCATACTTTTGGCTTTTCATTTTTCATTTCACTTGTTTTCTGCCATCTTTATGGTCTCTGTATTCCTGTTTTTAATTATTTATTTTTTTTGCATTTAAGGTTTCAGTATTTTCTAGAATTGATGCTCATCTGGATTGCTGTTTAACTTTTGCAGATGATAAACTCAAGAGGAGCTGAACAAATGTAAGCTGCTGTTTCAGCTCTGAATTTCATATTCTAGTATTGCTTTGCTGGTTGATGTTGATAATAATGTTTGATTGTTGATTTTGGTTTGATTTTGCTGTTTAAGCCAAATCTATTCATACTTAGGGAGTGCTGCATTTTGGAATAATATTTTGTCCTTCAATCTGCTGCAATGAGCTCCTAGAAGTGATCTCAATTGGGATATAAGCTTTGAGATCATCAGAGCAATAAATTGTGTGTTTGTGAAATAATAGTTTTAACTTTTAAGCAGCCTTGAGCATGAACATGTTACAGAATACCTTTATTTTTTGCAGAGCACCAGGTTGAGTATTCAAACATGGAATATCACTCAGAGCTAAATATTACTTTCTATGAATGGAATGTAGTAGGTTCCAAACAGTTTTATGATTATACATGAAAAGAGATGATGTGTCTGTTTTAAGAGAAAGATTAATGATCAAACCTCAGTTATGAAATATAAGGATCTCAGTGCCTCATTTTAATAAAGTTGAAATTTTCTAAATAGTGGTAATGAAACTGAAATGAAATTAGTTTGTTACTTGGCTTCAGGTCATTTCTTGTATTTTCTGCTTCTCTCTCTCCTGAGAAGTTTGGAGCTTTGCATGCTATTTTTCATTTTTCATATTAATTTAATTAGTTGGTATAGCTTTTGATGATGACAGTCTGATTGCTGCTTTGGCAGGGATGATGAGGATGAGTCTATTAGGAAGATGAAGGCTGCTGAGGAGGCTTTGGAAGAAAAACAGAAGGTAATAATGTGCTTTTCATTAGGATTGTGTCTCTGAATATTATGTAGTTCTCCATGTCCTTTTGTGTTGGTGAGGTAGGATTTGAGACCACTTTTAGATAATTAACTGTGCATCTGTTTTTTAGGACATAGAGTTGCGTTTTGCTTTAATCTTTTGGAGGCTTATATTGCTAATAGGAGGTTGGATTGGATGCTGCACATGTGAATACAATGTTTAATTGCCCACTTGTGTTGTTCATTAGATGTTTGTGAAAGAACCACATCTAACCAAGGTTACAAAGATGTTGTATGAAGTATTTGCTACAGTTTTTTTTTTTACTAGTTACAATAATATTCAATCGGGTGTCCTGTTTCTTTATGGGGGCTAGAGTGAGGCATCCTGGTGAAACTTTACCATTCAAAAGGAAACTTGAAAGACATGTGATTTAAGAATGAAAAAGGGGGAATAAGAGAGAACAAATATTTAAGTATTATTAATGTTGAAAACACTATGACAACATTTATGTTTTTGTTGATTGAATTCAAAGTTAGTTGTGTGCCCAATACTTAATTTGTCTTTATTAACTTTAGTTGCATTGCAATCCAAGGAAAAATAGTGACACATAATACTATGATTTAACAAATTAATACAATTAACTGTAATGAGAGAAACTGAGGGATATTTGAACTGAAAACCGTATTAGTACAAGCGGCGGATGCTCCTTTATATAGATTAATTACAATTAATACAATTAATTATAGGAGATATTGTTCCTATAATTCTATATTTATGAGGATGTAAATCATAGAATTAGAACAGGATGTATGAAATGGCGGAGTGCATCGGGGTTTTTGTGTGACCACAAAATTCCTCTTAAACTGAAAGGAAAATTCTATAGAACAGCTGTAACACCGGCAATGCTATATGGAACGGAATGCTGACCAGCACATAGGCAACATGAGTATAAAATATGGGTAGCAGAAATGAGGATGTTAAGGTGGATGTGTGGGATATATGAAGATGTATAAGATAAGAAATGAGGATATTAGACGAAAGGTATCAGTGGTATCGGTATGTGAAAAAATGTGGGAGCATAGATTGAGGTGGTTTGGGCACGTTATGAGACGACCACTGGATGTTCCCGTAAGAACAAAAGTTTGTTACCAAGAGCTCAACATAAAGAGAGGTAGAGGTCGACCGAAACTTAACTGGGGAAAGGTAGTTAAACAAGACCTAATGGAGTGAGATATAGATTAGCGGACGGTATGTCTTAGGACGGAATGGAGAAAAGTTATAAGCTTGGTGGAGGGTTAAATCCATTAGTAGTTCTGTTTCAATCATTCCTTTGTTTTAGATCTTTCCCTCTTCTTTTCTCCCTTCTTCCTTTCACCCCTTTTTCTCTCTTTTGTCTTATTTCCACTTTTTTCTTCCCCTCTCCCTTTCTCTTTCTGTCTCATCTCCGATGTATCTTTGGGTTCATCTACCACCGATCCCAATTAACTTGGGTTAAAGGTGTTGTTGATGTTGATTGTTCCTATAATTCTGATATGATAATAAAGATATAATCTGAAATTGATCCTATTTTCATTCTCAACAAAACATAATACTATGATTTAACAAATTAAAAGCTACTATTGTTATTTTTTTATAAATAAGGATGTAGATTTTCTGAGTGATTTACTCCTGTTGACTTCTCTGAAATCCTTGTCATTTACACTTTTGCAGCAAAAACCTTCATTTGAGCTATCTGGAAAGCTTGCATCTGAAACAAATCGAGTTAGAGGTGACACTAACTAACATATAGAACTATCTATCTGACTTTTTTAAGGAGTTCATCTTTCATTTTTAATTGTACGCTGAACAGTATTTCTTTTTCAGGTGTTACTTTGTTATTCAATGAACCACCAGAGGCTCGCAAACCAGATATTAAATGGAGGCTTTATGTTTTCAAGGCTGGTGAAGTGCTAAACGGTTAGTGTTTGGGGCTTCTGCTTATAATATGTATGTTACAATAAAACTATCCAACTTGTATAGTTGTATGCCACATGTCAATATTTTGTGAGCATTTCCCACACAAGTGTTATGACAATTAGACAGACCTGTAGTTTCACCAAACACTTATAATTTAATAAGCTAGCTTTTTAGCTTCCAGCTTTCAGCTAGCTTTTCAGCTTCTAGCTAGCTTTTCAACTAGTTTTGTCGAACATAGCCTAAATGAAAAATCTTCTAGACTATGGATGGCCTAAATGGAATTACAATTTTCTTGACTTCCAAAGAACAATTTTTGCATTATACCTGCTTATGCTATTAAAAAAAATTGTATATGATTGATTTACAGAACCCCTTTATATACATCGCCAAAGTTGTTATCTTTTTGGAAGGGAAAGAAGGGTTGCTGATGTCCCTACAGATCATCCATCTTGCAGCAAGCAACATGCTGTTATTCAATTCCGGTATTTCATCGATTTAAGCAACCCCATGTTGGTTCCTTTGGTTACAGTGTTTTAATGGTGATTGAATTTTTTGAATATTTAAAATTTATTTTCTTATTAGGCAAGTTGAAAAGGAGCAACCTGATGGTACATTATTAAAGCAAGTAAGGTAATGGCTGATTCTTACTTTTCTTGACTCCTCATGAACAGCTAACAGTTCCTCAATGTGCAAACCCTAATATACATATGATCTGTGCTAGGCCTTACATTATGGACCTTGGAAGCACAAACAAAACTTTCATAAATGTGAGTGGCCGTTGAATGCCTTTGATAGTTTGATTGGTTTCTTTGTCTATTTGTTCTGGTAGCAAAGAATGAACTGAAGTTAGATGTCTAATGAATCTGTTTGATGCTTTCTGCTTTTGCAGGATGGTCCCATTGAACCTCAACGATATTACGAACTTAGGGAAAAGGACACCATTAAATTTGGTAACAGTAGGTAAGTGAGATGTAGATATTAATTGATTTTCATGTTCAAAGTACATTTTCTTTTGTTTAAGTAGAAAATTATAAGCCAAAGTTGTATTAGTAACTGTCCCACTTTCCAATGACAAAAAAGATTATATTTTATGGCTTTGTTAATATGAAATATTTATCATTCATTATTTGAACCAAGTTATTTTGGTAACTAGGTTTAGATTGAAGAATAAATTTTCTGTAATGGAAAACAATTCCGTAAAGTGATTAGATGAAAATTTGGATCTTTGGGTGGAAAGGAAGGACAAAATTTAAAATAGCACAATTTGAATATATGATTTTATATCGTCTGTATTGACCTTCACTTGAGAGGTGGTATGTGGAAATTGTTGGTAGCAAGTACCAAGTTCAGGCATTTCTGTTCTGACACAGAAGTCTGAAGCCAATTTACATGAACCTGAAAAACAATTAGTTTACTTCTCATGAAGATGAAAATTTCATGATATTGGGACATCTTTGTCTGGATGATTTAAAGCATGTGACTGAAAATTTTCGTGGCTGCACTAGTTTGTGTGAGGCATGTTAATGCAATGATTTTTCTTGCTTTCTTTTTCTTTTTTGTTGGAACAAAATAGAATACATATATAATGCGTATGTCCTATTCACCTCTTGATTTTTCAGTATGCCCAATGCACTAATGGATTTTGTACCTTACTACTTTGTTCTATTTAAACGCATACTATTAACATTTTTTGTTTTCTATTGCAGTCGAGAATATGTATTACTACATGAGAATTCTATTGGGCAATAGACATTGATCTCCAATTTCGCTCTATCTGCTCATCAATACTGATTAAAGCAGCATTTGACCAGCAGTTTTTTGTAATTCATGTCCAACTTATGTGTATTCCCTCCTTTCAGAAGTTTCTAGATCAGTTGGTCTACAAGTTTCTTGTTATTATTATATATACAAGACACATTGGATATATCTTTAAGTTGTATAATTCAAACTTGAGCCCCCAACTTAAGCAAAGTTCACCCTTGTACACTGATAAATTTGCCCTGGGAATTTAACTTGCTTGGTTGGAAGATTTGCTTGTTAGTTTCGGACAGGTTCAACATTTTCATATAGCATTGTGTTATCTTCCTTAGGTCACCTGCTCGAGAAATTATTTGGTTGTTCCGGATCACTACCACTTGTCTATGGTCTTGATCAATATTTATGTGACATGCATTTATGTTTTTAAATTTAAGAAGAGACCACTAATAATACTTGATTACGTGTCATAAAGAGATTGGTCAGGACCATGAATCAATTGGTAGTCCAAGGCCACGTAATAATTTCACCTGGTGAGAATCTCAGAAGCATAACTGAAAATTTTAGTTGCCTTAGATGAAGTACTTGACATTAATATTAGTTTGTTTGGATAAGTTTCTTTAGAAACATTTCTAAGAGAAGAAATAAGATGAAAATAATATGGATTTCACTATAAACTAAAATGAATTTTTCATTAGCGAATCATTAGTTAATTGTAAAAGTTTTTTATATAATTTCTCTAAAATGAGAGAATATCTACAAATTAGTTAATAGTTATTCAATGGAAAGTTCATTTATCTTGTAGAGAAATTTATTTTATTTTTCTCTTTTTATTTTCTTTTTTTAGAAATGATTCTAAAGAAGTTTATTCAAACAAATCCATTAGAGTCTTGTTAACCAATATCCTAAAGCATTTGGTTAAGAAACTAGAAGAAAAAAATATTTAGTGTGAAAATCATGGAAGAGTATAAAAAAAATCATGGGTAAAATAATTTTACATATTTCAATAAAAATCTTTTTTCTTTTAGTTCTTTAACTAATACTTCAAGGATATTAGTTAAAATTTGTCTTAATATTATTCTATTTAGGCATTTTTTGTGATAACATCTCAACAAATTGAGTTTAATCTTGATGCTTATCAATGTTTAAAGAATTGTCATTATTGAATAAGTTTAATAACTCATGAAGTGTTAATTTACTAAATAATAGATGAACATATTATTAAAGAACCACAAAGACGTCTTCGTTTTTTGGACCTTAGTAAAAAAAATTTTATTAAATGATACTTTTTAGTAAAAAATTTGAAAGTTTTACATTAGTTTCCGAAGACTTAATACAATCCTCTTTTATTTGTATTTTTTTATTATTATTTGTCGGAGATGAATTTAGGTATAAGGGTCTACAATAACTTGTACAGATTGTTGAATAAACTAAGTTAAACTTTCTTGATATTTAGATATAGGATTTGAATTGTGATGAAAAATATTATGCTAATATATGAGAAATATTTGTCAAAAAAATAATTTTAAAAAAAGTCAAATTATTTGCACATCAATAAGTTGCTAAGGCGGCCATAAAATTTAGCAATTTAAACGGTTTATGAGAAAGGAAAAGAAAAGTTTGACAAATAACTTATTAATGTGCATCATTTTAACTTTTTTAAATATTTTTATTTTAATTACTAAAATGAGGTGATAATAGATATTGTATTCAATTATTATAATTTTAATAAATGTAATATATTTTTTTAGGATTAAATATCTAATAGCATATCAAGGGAGTCTAACTTAGTTGATTGAGCAAAATGCATGAGTTATCATAAACCTTCTTAAGTTGTCTTCGATTCCTATGAGTAAAAAAAATAAAAATCTAATGCCTTGATTAAGAAATTTGGCTATTTATCAAATGTGATAAATTTTATATAGAGACTAAACTCTATGTCAATAACAAATCATATAAACTTATGATAAGGGTAACTCATGAACTCAATCCAAATCGATCCAATTATTTTGGTTTGGATTTTTTTTTTAAAGCTCAGGTCAAACTCGATTCAATTCAATCAGATCCAACCAATGTACAAGTTCTATTTTTAAAACTCAATCCAAACCATAACATATAATTTAATTAATTATTATGTATAAATTAAATTATTAAATACAAAACACAACAATTTTTAGTTAACATAATTTATTAAATTATTAAAGTAAATCACCATGATTTTTTTTTCTTTTCTAAGCTATTATTTTTGTCTTTATTTTGTTTATATTTTTTCATGTTAATACAATATTTTATTTTTATCTAAAATAAAAATATTATATTAACATTGAAACTATTAATTCCATTAGTAAGATATTATCATAATTTGGTCTCTTTTGAATGCATTTAGTCATTATATATTTACAAAACTTTAGATAAAAGTAAATTATTAATCTAAATTTTAAATTTTTAAAAATAAAAATAAATTTAAATGTTTAAACCCAATAATACAACCTAATCAATTCATTTATGATCGAAATAGTTTAGGTCAAGTTTGTCAATAAAATTATATAAATCCCACTCAATTAATCCATAAAAGTTTAATCGAATTGGATAATTGATTTAGTCATACTGGATCCCCAACATCCCTAATTGATGATGGATTTGAGGGGAGTTTTAATTACGTCATGTGTGTATAAAAGGCACTGAAAATACGTTACAGTCCCGATGAAAGCAACATGCGTATAAAATGCCGTTGATTGTAAAGGAATTTGAATGCTTATTTGTTTCAATGAAGACATTTTCTGAAAAAACTTTATTTAAAAATTTGATTTTTGGGCAACACAAGTTTTGTCGGTTGCTTTGATAATTCATGATAATTTGTTGAATCGTACTACCTTTGTGTTGGCAACGTATCCTTCAAATTTCTTTCGTATCAATTTTTGATGGTTGGCAATTTTTTGGAATATTAATTAAGAAATTAAAAAGAAAAAAAATATTATAAAAGTTATAGGAGAATGTTAAAAAAAATTATGAACAACGTAAATTTATCTCCAAATAAAAATATGTTTATATAAGTTTCTTAAAGAGAATCATAAGGAGATAACATTTGCTGGCGAAATGACACGAGACAATTTTTTTTCAATATTAAATAGAAGTAAAATTTAAATTAATAATCATAAATGATAAATAGTAGAATAACCTATGACTTCTGAATTAAAAATTATAAAATGTGCTACGATTTTTTATTTATTTTTTAAAATATAAAAAAACTTTACGATTTTAACTTTTTTTACACGATTTTTTAAATTGTAAGATATTATTTTTAAAATCATAAACTATTTACGACTTTAAAGTCATAAATAGTTTTTATTTTAATTATTTAATTAATATATTTTTAATTTTATTTAATATTTTTTATATTATTTTATTTAATATTTTCTATATTTTTTAATAATATTAAGAATTATAATTTATTTTATAAATTAAAAAATAATACAAAAGATTCGAATGTAAAAACATCTCCTCTCCTTCAAAATAGATGCAATACTCCGTAGCATGTGTCGTTGAAGGAGACACACACTCAGCAGTAGCAGGAGTGGGGAAAAGGGTCTGTTTGCTTTTTTTAAAAACACATGTTTTATTAGAGACAGCAATGATAGAATTGGGTAGGGTATTATAGTTATAGGTGAAAAAAGTATGTCCTATCCTATGAATCTAAAACCAAATCATGAAAAAGTAGTTAATAAAATAAAGTTAAATTATTTGAGTTATACTTAAGTTTGATTTTTGATCAAAATGTTTTTAATCAAATTTTATTTATTTTTTTGTCAAGTTTTGATTTTTTTTAATGAAGCAAAGGATTAAAAGAAAAAAATTATAAATATAAGAATTAAATATAATTAATAACTTTAGTATAATTAAAACAAAAGGTGAAAAAAAAAGATTTTGTATGAACCGATATAATAATCCTACTTGTTAACACAATGTCTTTTTTACGTTTTCTTTTCTTTTTCTTTTATCGAGAAATGCACATTTTAATGAGAGACTTTAATTTAATATGTTATCATTGTAAAATAATTTTAATAAAAGTCAATAATTATTTTATGTCAATTGAAATATAAAAAATTTTCTAGTTAAAAAATAAACATAATAGTATTTTTTTTCTTTTTTATAATATTAACAGTATTTATTTTATTTTAAACGTTTTTTTAATTTTACTAAAAAAATTCAAATATATAATAAAGAAGTATTAAATGATTTACAAAAAATATTAAATAAAATAACTATATTTATATCTTAAAACGAGAAAAAAAAATCCTAAAACTATAAAGTTTTCATGCCTATTTTATTTTAAAGTCTTTTTTAGAATAAATAGTCATTTTTGTCCTTGAATGTGTATTGCGCTGACAAATTCGTCCTTGGAAAATGAAAATTCAAATTCTAGTCCCCGAAAGTGAAAAAAGTACAATAAATTCATACATCTGTTAATGAGAAGAAGAGCTTATGTAGTACATGCAGGGATGAATTTGTCATCGCTCTATATATCTAGGAACAAACTTTCAGCATTTTACCCAAAATATAATTTAATATTCATATTTCCCCTTTTTTAATCATTGCAAGTATAACATTACAATAAATACTTAAAAAATAAGAAAACAAACATAAGTTAAAACAAAAATAATAATAAGTGTAATATTGATTAATAAATATGATTTGTTTGTTGCTCTAAAATTTCTATTGTAACAACATTAGGTAGTGACAAAATCAAGTTGGGTCTCATTTTTTTTAACAATTAACTTAATGGCTGTACATTTTTGTTTGAGTTTCATATTTTGGGTAAGGTACTGTCACATATTTTTGCTTTAAAATTTTTAATGTGACAGTATCTTACCCAAAATATGAGACTCAAACAAAAATGTACAACCATTAAGTTAATCCTTACAAAAAAATGAGACTCAACTTGATTTTGTCAATACTTAATGTTGTCACAATAAAAATTTCAGAAGAACAGATAGATTATGTTTATTAATTAATCATTATTATGTTTATTATTATGTTTGTTCTAACTTATGATTGTTTTCCTATTTTTTTTAAGTGTTTATTGTAATGTTATGCTTGTAACGATTAAAAAAGAAGGGAAGATGACTATTAAATTATATTTTGGATAGAACGCTGACAAATTCGTACCTAAATGTGTCACGTAGGTTCTTTCATTAATAGCAACAGACACGAAAGTTAACAGATTGATAAATTTGTCACACTTTTTTCACTTTCGAGGACTAAAATTTGAATTTCCATATTTTGAAGATGAATTTGTTAGTACTCTATACATTCAGGGACGAAAATGACTATTTACCTTTTTCGTATCTACTTTTTCTAATATGATAATTCCTCCAAACAGTGTCTCCTATTTTAACTCTTCTCCTCTACGCTTTCACAGAACACAACGTAACCCCTTCCATCCCAATTAACTCTTTTTTTGACTGTTTTCAATTGACTAAATAAAGTTCCACATATTGAGTATACATTGAACTGATTCATAAGTGCCTATAGTTAAGCAAGCTTATATATACTATTTCTAATTATTATTTTAAAAAATTCAGTCAAAAAAAAGTTATTATTTAAAAAAAAAGTTAATGAACAGTTTGGCATGCATGTACTAAAATGATCTTTTTCCCTTTTTATCACTTTAAAATCCTTAATTTTTTGTTAATTTTTTTTATAGAAATAAATAAGTTGCTTAACACACATATACTAAACGTCTGTACCCAAAGAAAAAAACATACCAAACATGTTTAAGTGGCTGGTTATGTGGATCAACTCCAATAAACTCACCATTAGCAAAAAACCATAATACTCAATGTTTACCTTGTTTTCGAAAAAAATATTATATAGTTCCGAATCATTACTTGTTCACTCGACCAAGGTTGTCAAAATCGAGAGTCTACGTAAACTCGTGGAAGCTCCGTAGACTCAACTCGTAAACTTGAATCGTAGAATCGTAAGAGTTTATTTCAAACAAAAAAATAGTAAATTACATATATATAAATATGAAACATAAATTCATATAATGATACAATCATACAATAAGTTCTTAGTCCACAGTTCAAAGTTCACATCCAATCAAACATAAATTCATACACTACTAAACATAAGTTCTTAAAATAAAAGAAGTTAAAAAACATAGAAATAGTTCAAATGTCCATTAATCCTCTAATAAAATCATCTCCAATATCACTACCACCACCATCATCCTCATCTTCATCTTCTTCAAGCTCTTCATCGGTTGAGAAGTGATCTTCAACATTATCATCCAAAATCAAATTGTCAATGTCAAATGCATCCAAAGTTGGATCACTTCAACTTCCTCCAACCAAGTCAATATTGTTTCCACTACCATTTTCACCTAGAGTTGCTCAAGTTGGACATTGATATTGTCTTCATAAAAAATATTACTCCCTCTTCTGTTATCCACTCATCATCAGATTCCATATCTTCAAATGGAAGAGCAACAGTTTTTCTTATTTGTCTACTTTTGAGCTTCAAGTTGTACATGATATAAACTAAGTCATTCATCTTCTTTTGATGCAAGCGATTTCTCCTCTTTGTATGAACCTATAAATAACATAAAATATCAAAGTTCATAACTTGTCTAAACTAAACAAAAACAAATATAATTTAAACACAAATAAACTCATGAAGTTCAATTACCATTTCAAATGAACTCCAATTACGCTCACATCCAGAAGAGCTACAAGTTAAGCTCAAAACACAAATAACAAACCACTTTAGTTTTAGACATCCATCCCCAAACATTTTCCACCATTTTGCAAGTGGCATCGTCTTCCTAGAGTTCATTGCATTCTCCATAGAAAAAAGACCTTTAGCAAAATGAAATTCAAGAAGTTGTCTGTTAATTTTGTTCCTTACCCCAACGTCCTTTACCAATTTCATCATACAAATAAATAATCCTTCTTTCACTTCTCCATTATCTTTTTTAAAGTCATCTTCAAAATGCACCTGACGGTTAAGATAATATGTAGCTGCATGCAAAGGTCTATGTAGTTGGTTCTCCCACCTCTTATCAATAACTTCCCAAACAGGTTCATAACTACATAGATAAATAAAGTAAAACATATTTAAGATTAGACATAGATAAATAAAGTAAAATATATTTTAAAATTTAAATGATATAGTTTAAAAAACTTACTTTTTCTTCACATTATTGAAATTGTTTTTAATCATTTCCTTTGCACGATCCATCTCAACATATATGAAACCCATGGCGGGTTGTTGATTAGAATCCACCAATTGAAGGATTACCATAAGAGGGGGCAGCAACTTTGAGACATATGAATACATTCTTCCAAAATCTACTATCCAAAACTAAATTTTCCACTTTTCTCCGCTCTTGTGAAGTACCAAACTTACTTTTTTTCTACTCTTTAGAATTGAACAACCTCATCAAAGATGCTTTCATTTCATGGAGACAAGCTAAAGTTAAGTAAGTAGTTGCAAATCTAGTCATGCCAGGTCTAACCAAGTCCCACCAATTTGTGTACTTCTTGAGCATGTTGATGAGCATTGTTCTACCATATATATAAGTGGTTATCTTTCGTCGCTTCTTTATAATAACTTCATGAACCTTCAAATGTTTCTCCAAGTCCTCAAGCATCAGATCAATGCAATGGGCAACACATGGAGTCCAATACAAATTTGGCCGAGTGTGCATTAATAATTCTCCTACTGCTTTGAAATTCGCAGCATTATCAGTAATCACCTGAACAACATTCTCTTCTCCAACAAATGTAACAACGTCATCTAACATCTTAAAAACTTTGTTAGTTGTTTTTGAGATGTCAGAAGTATCTAAGGAATATAGAATACTGTCCCTTTTGGACTGTTCACCAAAAAGTTACAAATTGAACGCCTTTTTTTATCCATCCACCCATCAGACATTATTAAACAACTAGTTCTCTTCCACTCATCCCTAAACTCTTGCATACTATCATCAATTTTTTGCACTGCTTGTTTCAAAAGCTTCTCTCTTAGATCATGGTAAGATGAAGGTTTATAGCCAGGTCCATATTTCTCGATCATCTCACACATCTTTGAAAATGCAGGATTTTTAATAGCATTGAATGGAATGACACTTGTATAAAAAAAATTCAGCAACTTGAACATCAACTAAAAGGTTTATTTTTTTCATCAATTGATTCAAGGTTGCTTGAACACTGACGCTCAGACTCCCACTACTTGCCTCGACCCTGCCAACACTTTCTTCATCTTCATCAATACTATTCAATCTCCTTTTCTTTTCTCTTGTTGCTCTAGATTAATCAATAATTTTCATCAACATTTTAATCTCATTTGGCACCGTTGCACAAGGCTCAGAATCTTCTCTAGTCCCAGCAAGATGACGCTTGAAATGGAAAACTCCACCACTCAGAGTCTTTGAACAATACTTGCATTTCACTCTCTTACCGCTGCCATCAACATCATTGTCATGTTTCCACCCAATGTCAGTCCTATTTCTAGGGGCATTTTTGCTTTTAATTCTAGCAACCGAAGAAGAGCAACCCACATCTTCACCAATTGAATCGGATCCACTTCCACTCATTATAGTAACAAGGCAACAAGCTGCATTCAGGGTAGTAACAATCAAGAAGTTGAGGAAATTAAGTAAAAAAGGGAAATGAGTGCAATTAACTAACATTTGTACAAAGACATCTCACCTGCAGTTGAAATTGTGCATAATTATGAAAGGTGCTTTGACATAACAATTCACACTTGAAGAAACAGACTTCGATTCAGAAGTAATTATAGACAAAGGTGAACTGCCTCTAAATACTATGCCTGTTGCAGTGGCAACAAATGGAGCTGAAATTTACATAGCCTTTCAGTTGCAAATCACAATTCCATTTGGGAAGCAACCGATTTTATTGGCTTTCAGTACTAAATATCCACTGAACCACCACCTATCAAAACATGTTGACAAAACAACAATTATATTTGATTTTTCTTCAAGTGTGCAAAACCAGATGTGCCACTTTACTTTATTATTAATTATTATGCTATGTTAATCAATGTTTTAACAAAACCACATTTTACTCCAAAATAATTGAAGTTCATTTGAACAGTTCCATTTTATTTTTTCATCACAAAATTACTACTTTCAGGAACAAAGTGGAGAGCATTTTATTTGAAGTGCCTAAACTTGAATTAGCCATTTTTTTCACAAAAAAATTATTTAAATGTCTTTTCCATTATTTGATGTGACTAGAGTAGCATATACTATATGATAACAAATTTTCCTGAGAAGAAATTTAACAATTATACTTGTTGTGGCAGGTCTACTGGCCTAGTATCTAATGGGTTGATTCACATGAGAAAGAGCCATGGAATAGTGGGGTATAATTGGGTGGGGTCTAATCTTGCTAGTGGGGGCAATTATTGCTAGATACTTTAGGCATAAGGATCCCCTATCTCCATTGAGTCATTCAATTTGTGTGATTTTCATATGGGCTTGGCACAGTCTTTCTTGGATTACAACTCTATAGAAACATGCATGTCCACATACCAGCTCACAGAGGCATAGACATCTTTGTCCTTGTCCTAACTCATTGACATAAATTTAACACAAGCTTGGTCCACTCTCACGATAACAGAGTTAACAAGATTCATTTCTCAATTTCATCAAACATATTTAAAGGGTGCAATAACTCATAGGTACATACATTGCAACCAGAAAATATAAAGTAATTTATTCTGTAGGCTACAAGTGATTATAAAATTTGCTCAAAAAGGAAAAACAATTTAAATTACAGTGAGCATTGTTAAATAAATATGAAAGTTTCAAAGTTACACCATACTGTCCTTGAAAGATGATGTATTTATGAAGCCAATGAAATTATTTCCATACCTCAGCTGCAAAGACTATTATACATGACAAAAATGTAAGGAAATCACTAAACCAGAACTATAACATATTTCAGAATGAACTTATAGATTCAGCCATTCAGGGATATTAAAAAGATCTTGAATTGAAATCTTTTGGTAGGTGGCAAAGGTTTAGGACAAACAATAATTTGCTAATGTGTTAAAACCATAGCAAAGAACTGAATTTACACTTAGATGGTGAAATTATCATATAGCCTCAATGTTCGATAGTCAAGCTGCCAATAAGCAATAAAAGCTCTCACAATAACATTAACAAGATTCATACTTCTGGAGCAATCTAGGAAGGTGAGGAAAGCACGCACTCAATGTCCTCAATTCGGCCAATCTAGGAAACTAACATTGAGCAAATTAAATCAGTGGATTAAAACACGAATACAAATAGTTTCTCAATTATGTTATCATATATTTGTGGCTCAAAATTGGTTACATCAATGATCCCCCAAACAATAATGAATGAAAGCAAAACACGATAATATATGATAGCACTTAGCTAGAATGATAAGAATATCAACATATAGAGAAGCTCGAAAATAGAGCAGAGCAGAAAGCTAGAAACAGAAAATAGTAGCAGCATCCAAATTACAACACATAAGTTAAAGCACGAAGAGAATGCAAAAGGACTCGGACATAGAGAAGACGAACTTACTAAGCGACGAAGACGAAGGCACGGCGCGACGACCATGGACTGTGACGACTGAGCGACTGAGGAAGGTGAGGAAAGCACGCACACACAAAACGGTGAGGAAGGTAATGCTTTAAAAAATGAATTTGGAAACCAACAAGCACCTTGAAAATGACACTGTTTTCGAACAAACCGAAATCGCCAAATGCAACAGACTCACGATTTTATGACGAGTCCACCGATTCTACTCGGAAAACTATTATGTTTACGATTTAACTTGCAGAGGCTCAGTAGAATAGTAGAATCGTCCGATTGTACGATTTAAATCTCGATTTTGATAATCATACATTGTACTTAGCACACAAAATATAGTGTTTTAACTAAAAAAATAGATTATATAATAACAGTAAAAAAATAATTTTATACTATTATTTAATAATATGTATAATAAATTTTTTGATTTTTATCATAATTATATTAATAATCATATAAATAATAATTTCTTTGAGACTTAGTGTTGTGATTTGTGATCCCCGTCTCTCCCCTCCTTTTGTGTCATCATATACATTGAATCCTGTCTCTGCATACAGACAAAAAACAAAAGACCCAGAATCCCTCTGTATCTCCAATATTCCATCATATAAATTAAACCCCAACCAACAACACAAAATCCCATTCCTATCAGCTTCAAATCAAATCCAATTGAAAAAAAAAAAAAAAAAAAGGAAGTGAAAACACCTTACAACATGGCTGCTTCAATCCCATTCACAGGTCACAACTCCTCAAGGGTGCTTCCCATTCCCAAAGAGCCATACCACCCATTTTCCCATTTCCCCTCAAACATGCCAAAGTTTGCATCTTTGAGAACCCCTTCTTCTTCTGTGTCTTGCTCTCTCACCAGAGACTCTTCCTCTGTTGTGCCATTGGAAGAACATGACAAAATGGATAATGGGTCGGTTCTGCTTCAGAGACCCGATTCGTTTGGGAGGTTTGGCAAGTTTGGAGGGAAGTATGTCCCTGAGACTCTGATGCATGCTCTCACTCAGCTTGAGGCTGCCTTTTATTCCCTCACTGCTGATGAAGAGTTTCAGGTTTTGTCCCTCAAACTAAAGGCTTTTTAGGTTTTGTGTCGTGTTGTATTGTGTGATTTGGGTTGTGTGGAGTGGTTTCATTGGGTTAAGGTGGAAATGGGTATCCCTTGCAATGTGGGGATGGGCTGAAGTTTAGTCTGTGATGAGTTTTGCTTTTCATTGTTTTGATTTTTTGGTGAAAGTTTTGGTTTTCATTCTGCATAATATTTGGTGGTGTGGCACACATCTTGATTGTTGAAATGTGGCAATGATGATGATTGTAAATATTTTGATTTTTTTTTTTAAAGTTTAGAATATTTGGGAATGTTGTTTTGTCTATTGAATTGAAGTCTCTGGTCATGGAAGTAGGGCATAGCCAGAAACTTAACTGTGCAAGGTTTTAAAGATCGGTCCAAAGCCAAAGTTTATGGGGTCTCTGCGACTGTTATTGTGGCTATTCTATAGCATTTATCTGCAATTTTTCATAATAACAAGGTTCACAATGAAAGCACAACTGCAATTTAAAACCATGAGTTTCTGCCGAGGGAGAAACTAAGGAATACTTACATCTAACCTTGTTATTTTGAAGAGCTATCCTTGATGTTTTATTTCCTTTCCTAATTGCTGTTTCTTCAATTTTTGATGCTTGTGAAATATACATTTTTGTGACTGTTTGAATGTGTATGATTTCATTCTTCAGAACATTTCTTTAGTCTTTATTTTTTGAGTTTACATACTAGCACATCTCTCATATTTGTATGTTAACTACATTCATAAGCCATGAAATGTAGTTTCCTGGAAGGAAAAACAATGGAAATTTTCTGAGATAGATGTTTTGAGTTGCAGACAGAACTGGCTGGGATTCTAAAAGATTATGTTGGCCGGGAGAGTCCTCTTTATTTTGCTGAAAGGTTGACGGAGCATTACAAGAGGCCTAATGGTGAAGGGCCTCTCATTTATCTGAAGAGGGAAGATCTCAATCACACTGGGGCTCACAAAATTAACAATGCTGTTGCTCAAGCTTTGCTTGCTAAGAGATTGGGCAAAAAGCGCATTATTGCTGAAACTGGAGCGGGTCAGCATGGAGTTGCCACTGCTACTGTATGTGCTCGATTTGGTTTAGAATGCATTATTTATATGGGTGCACAGGATATGGAAAGGCAGGCTCTCAATGTTTTCAGAATGCGTCTTCTCGGTGCTGAGGTATATCATTTGTTGTTGTGATAGATTTCGTTATAATCCTTTTGATGACATCTACTGTGCCTCCAGAGATTATCTCCATCAATAAAGCATTATAATTAATGCAAATATTATCTTCTTGTGGAATTGCACAGTGCATTTTGCGTATAAATGTCTTTTAATCTGTTTGATTGTTTTCCCTTTTAATAAACATATAGGGGATAGGATCCTTCCATCAGTTCCATGAATAAACTTTTCATTGTTCCTCTTTTGTTAGACCTACAATACACGCCTTTTAGGCACATTTTTGTGGAGCTTGACTTATGGATAAAATAAATTGAATATGCTTCTTTGTTCTATATTGCAATCATCAGCTGAACTATTTTATTCATAGAATAATTTATGAATATTCTTAAAGCATATGATTTGTTATGAAAATCAAGGTTTTATTTCTACACACCAATATTTAAAACTTTTTGGTTAACACTTTTTCTGATGATTAATGGCTTACACTTGATATATGCCATTTTCTGGAGAAAACTTTTTGTACTGTATATGTACCAATGCATCATGCTAAAAGACATGATAAAAGCACAAAACTGAGATTTGGAACAAGATAGTGGCACTGACATGAGAATGTTATGAGGAAATGGAAAAAAAAAAAAAAAAAGTCGACATCACATTAATATAATTAGCTCTGTGACTAATTATAGCATCTAAAGAATAAGTGTTGAATGATTTATGTGAAGAAAAAAAAAAAAACACTTGGATTGATTAATTACATTGTTAACCTGGGAAACTGTATGCTCTTTCTTTACATTGGACAAAGTGTTGTGATGTGACCTCATGTGTGTCCAAATCTAGTTGCTATGATTTGAATTTAAGATCTGTCTTAGTGCTCTACACATTGGTCTATCTAATAGGATAATCTTGTAATATAGGTGAGACCAGTCCATTCTGGGACTGCTACACTTAAGGATGCGACATCAGAGGCTATAAGGGACTGGGTGACTAATGTGGAGACAACTCATTATATTTTGGGGTCTGTTGCTGGGCCGCATCCATATCCAATGATGGTAAGAGAGTTTCATGCTGTGATTGGCAAGGAGACCAGAAAGCAAGCTTTGGAGAAGTGGGGAGGGAAACCAGATGTCCTGATTGCATGTGTTGGTGGAGGTTCAAATGCCATGGGACTTTTTAATGAATTTGTTGATGACAAAGATGTTAGGCTAATTGGTGTGGAGGCTGCTGGATTTGGCCTGGACAGCGGCAAGCATGCTGCAACCTTAACAAAAGGAGAAGTTGGGGTTTTGCATGGAGCTATGAGCTATCTGCTGCAGGATGATGATGGACAAATAGTTGAGCCTCACTCTATTAGTGCAGGGTAATTTATCTGACTGATAATTTGTTATATCATTTGTTATGGTCTATTATAGTTCTGCTTGTTTTGTTCTGATTGTGTTATTATGTTTTCAACAACAACAACCAATTGTGTGCAGCTTGGACTACCCTGGTGTGGGTCCAGAACATAGCTTTTTAAAAGACTTAAGGCGTGCTGAATATCATAGCATCACAGATGAAGAAGCATTGGAAGGTAGGACTACCTTGACTTGCTGCTTTATTTAACACACAAATACACATTTACATAAAAAAAAAAATAGTTTTAGTATAAAGTGGAAATTGCATAGATTTTGAATTTCTGTTGTCGTGATTTGTTTCTCTCTCCCTCCTTTGCATTGGTGTACATTACGATAACCCTCATCTCAATCACTTTTTGATAACTTTTATCGGGACTGAACTATAAACCATTATATTTTCAGCAAGCAAAACATATTTAACCCTAATTTCTAGGAGTTTCATATATATATATATATAAAAATGAGTTGCTCTATGTTATTATCAGTTGGTACTAATCAATGTTGCAAACTTACAGCTGCCACTTTACTGTAATCTCACTGCTTATCTATTAACTCCTAGACGCACTTCCTGATATGAATTCTGTTATCATATAAAACATAGGTGCTGGTGGGAATATTATAAATGGGTTAGTTAAAAAATGCTAACTCATAATTCCATTGTATCCGCAACATCTTGCCATTTTCCATCATATAGCATTTAATGAAATGCTTATATTTTATACTTCTTTTGTGGTTAGATGTAAATGCTTTTCTTATCAGATATAGTTTCACTATCTTATATTTGGATTTTTTTGTGTGTAGCTTTTAAGAGAGTTTCGCGCCTTGAAGGCATAATTCCTGCACTGGAAACATCTCATGCATTGGCATATCTAGAAAAAGTGTGTCCAACCCTTGCTAGTGGAGCCAAGGTTGTGGTTAACTTCAGTGGCCGGGGTGATAAGGATGTTCAAACTGCTATCAAGTACTTGAAGCTTTGAAAGGATCAAAACTTGTATGGACCTGTGGATTAGCTGCTGAGTGAGCTTCATTTTCATACTTAAGAGACATAATTAATACAATTTATTATTAGACCAAGTTAAATAATCATGTATATTTGCATCAGAGAAATGTTGCCATTCAATCCTCAATAAACTTAGTTTATGTTATAATAAAATTTGTGGCTGAATGCAATAAAATCTTATCTTGCAAGAAGCTAGAGGTAAACAAGTTTGGTGTGTTTGTTGAGAGCTAGAGTGGTTTGACTTTGAAAGTTGACAACGGAAATAAACTAAGGGCCCGTTTGTTACAATTTTTTTTTCATAAAAAGAATCATGGAAATCTGCTTGAACCCGACCAATTTATACCACAGGAACTACTTTCTACAAAATACCCAATGAAAATATGATTCTGTTGCACGATAGAATCACGTTTCTAATATATTAGAAGATTAAAATCCAATGACAACCAAACTGATTTCATTGAACAAAGTACATAATAGAATTACGTTTTCGTTGTGTATTTAGATTGCACCCCACATTCACACTGGAAATGTAATTTCCTTTGTGCATTTTGGGATTTCATGTCAAGGATATTTTTGGAATAAAAAATCAAACAAGTGATTAGGTGGGAAGAGCAAAAATCACGGTGGGAATAGTATCAACCATTGGAAAGGTGTGTATACGGTTACCAACATTCTTGACCAAGTTTAATTCTGGCTTCTACTGAGGCGAACCTTATCCACAAAAACGTTTAATTGGGACTTCAAACACAAAAATATCATCCACAACAGCCCCTTCAAACTAGTTCCTCGGCAATAGTTTAGTTCATTTATTGTACCTCTTCAAATAGCTTCTATGGCCTTCAAAACCGTTTACCACAAAGGGTTCTTTTTACTTTCTCTATACACTTGTTTTTCACCGTTTGTCCAATTGCATGGAAGCTAAAGTATGAACATGGAACCTCGTGACTGAAGTATAGACACAGTCTCCATGAACTGGTTCATCTCTCTCTCTCTCTCTCTCTCTCTCTCTCTCTACATTTTTACCATTTTTTTTAGAAAATTCTAATTCAAGTGCAATTAGATACTCTTATGTTATGAGTTTTACTTTTATTATTATTTTTTACATTACAAGTTCATATGTAGAGAAAAATACAACAGTCTTAAATAAGTAGATTTATAAATGCCAAAACTTATGAAACATTTAAAACTTTTGTATAATCACTCTTCACATCATACTCTATGTGTCGTAATAATCATCGTATAAAAAAAATTTAAAAATAATTATCGTTTTAATTTTTAATGTAATATTAATTATTATTTTTATTAATATTTCTTATAATATTAATCCTGAATAACAAAAACTAAAAATGAATTAATAATAAGATTAATTTAAAATTATTTTTTATTCATTTATAATTTATTTTAATTTATATAAACCAACTTATGACAATAATTATAATGGATCGGGAAAATATCATATAAAACACACTTTACTGACGGTGGTAACCGGTAACATAGCTTCCGCTTCAGCTCACCAAGGTTTATGAAGCATAGGTTCACTTCTAGCGTGAATAAACAGAAATTTTATACAAATGTAATACAAAAGTGAAAAATCACATTAATTTTACTGTTTAGGCCACCTTTCTAATTAACTGAGCATCTATGTTGCATAATTGTATAGATGGGTTGTTTATCTTAATTATGAGCCTTATAATTTCACATAAAAACCTTAGTATTGAGTAAAAATTCACTCCAATAAAATGTTTTCTCTTTACAAAACTATAAGAATTTCTTAAAAAAATCAACTAACAAAATTTAAATTATAATTACACAAAAATATATTTTTATCCACAAAAAAAATTATAAAAATATATAAATATATTGCCATTTCCCATTTATTTATTAATTCAACTTTTTTAAATCCCTCAATTGAGACTAGCGTTAAGTTGCAAATTCCAAAAAAAAAAAAAATTACATTGAGACAGTTAAAAAAATAAAGGACCACACCAAAGCATTTTAAAAAATATAAAAGACTGAATGAAACTTCTAATAATAAAAGGAACTAATTAAACATTCTAAATAAAAGAACCAAATTGATAATTAAACCTTAAATATTCTAATACAATAAGTTAAACTTTCAATTATATTATCATACTATAAAAAGACAAACAAATAAGAAACAATAATAATTATATACCATGTCATACATAATTGATGTTGTAATAATGGAACCACTCTATCACTAGCCAGGCCTGAAACAAACCGAAACATGCTCCACATCCTGAATCAATGCTCGAATTTTCTCAAATTAATTATTGTATGAATTAAATGCAAATATCAACAATGAACGAAGACATCTATAATGGGAACACGTCCTTCAGAAAAGTTAAGAGTCGCTTTCTCACTACTCAAAGCTAACACATCACATGGAAAGGGTCAAAGGGCATATACAAATGAAAGGACCACAATGCACCTCCCTAAGAAAAACTTAAAAAAAGGTAACAATGACCCAAAATATTAAACCCCAAGTTGCATCTTAACTAACTAACAACATAAAACATTTATATATTATGCGAATCATGACAAGTGAGCATCAAATTGATCATAGGCATCACGTTATTGCAAGCTCCTTATAGTAAACAATGTCTTGAGAAATTCTTCAAAAAGCATTTATTTCAAATCATTGGCATCTCAGAAATTCAAAAAAAAAAAAAAATACCTAATCATCTGTATTATGATAATGTTTCCTCAGCAGCATTATTCTTATTATTATATCTACAGATGGACTGACAGCCAGATCATCCTAGTATTACAAAATTCCAGCAGTGACACATTACAAAATCAACTTCCTTGTCCGTGGTTGAGCATGAAGAACAGTAACAAACAAGTCCCTAGAGGAATCTTAGTTCCCCAACTCTATTGTTTCGCCTGCAGAAATAAGTAGAACAAGAAGTAAGCACAAGTATACCTACCAGAAAAAATCGTTATTTCTAAAAGAAAAGCACACAATTATCTTAGAGAAACGCATCATCTAATAGTAATCAATATTCTACTTTGTTTCTAACTCTTCTTTTTGTCCATTTTCCAAGGTTCGCACATGGGAACTACTTTCAAGGTACCATCATATAACCATAGATGCTACTATTAGAAGCCTCACTGTGAGAACCAAAGCATATGCTCAAGTATTTGGTGTGGTCAACTTTGGACGGTACTGAAGGTAAGCCAACTTATGTTAAAATTGACTTGGAAAAAGGAACGAGTAAAGGCACGTTCAATGTATTAACCAAAAGGAGTTAGGTGGCATTTCAAAATCAAGCTACCAATAAAACACCAAATCACCTAACTTCAGTCGGAATAGCATTCATCAGATGGGAAGGCAAAACATGAGGCACGTTGAATCGTTGATAACCAACTCCACCCTATGAACCACTTTTTTTGTCCACTGTAAACTCTTGCCAAATCAAAATTCTTCCGGTTAACAAAACCCTTTTAAAATTTGACAGTTTGCCGTCCAGACAATTTAACAATGCAAAGGGTTCACCACTTTGATGTGCTAGTTCATATAAATGAGTATCAACAACCACTCTAAGGCCTAAACACATTCTCTCTGTAATGGATCCTCAAACCAATGATATGTAACAGTGTGTGATTAATATTTCAAGTATAGATAGCATTTTTCTTTCGGTAGTAAATAATATGGCCTGCCAAAAGATACAATAAGCAATGATATACATAACCAAAAAAAAATGAATAATAGAAAATACCTGTGAATACAAGAAGGTTCCAAGGATAGCAATGGCAGCACCAAGGGCATTGATGGGTTGAACTGGTGTGTGGAAGATAATAATGGAAGAGACAATGACAGATATACGTTTCATGGTGTTTCCAATGCTAAACGTCAAGGGAGAGATCTGATCCAGAGACATGTATGACACTTGATTGTATAGATGATAGAATACACTTTGAGCAGCTACCCACCTGTTGTGTACAATTGGCAGCCATACATTTAGTCATAATATTGAGAAGAGCAGAAGCTCAGACTCAAGAGATAGAGGATGAAAACAACAGACAACTCAATCAGAATTCAGAAAGGAAAGCTATATGTTCTGTTACAATATTTAAACTAAACTGCACTAAAGGGTTAGTCTTTCATTCAAATTACAACATATACAAAATCAGGTATTTGATAATCAATCCATTGCCCTGCTCAGACAATCTATCAGCCTGCAAATCTCAAATTACAATAACATGGTATAATCTTTGTGGCAGAAAAGACTGAAGTTGACAATTGGCATATTCTAGCCAGAATTAAATGTTCTCATGCATTCAATATATATCAAATCCCTGAAGTTAGTTCATATTTTCTCCAATTTATAAAGGACAAATAAATAATTAAGGAATCAGGTAAGGTATGAATATGCAAGCCAACTGAATAATGCTGTTAATATAGGATCTCCAACACTCAGAGATGTGAACCGGAAGTCACTTCAAAATAAAAATATATCAAATTGACCCCCAAGGCCCCAATATCTCTTAAAAACAAATGACTTTATTAAAACATGAAGATGAAAAAGCCAGATATTCTCGCTAACTACCAACAATTTAAGTCATCTTCAGTTTGATGGTCAGGACTTGTGACCAGGAACACTGAAATGTCTCAGGCAGAACAGGACACTAAGTTTTCTCTACAGGTATATTCCACCTTTCCCCGTACTGATGTTACACATGTCTTTCAAAAACAAGTGAACCCATAATTTAGGAAATATAAAATACTTTTGCATTCCTGCATAAGGATAAGCAAAAGATTTAGATAATAGTTGTTTGAACTTTAAACCCTAATCAAATATTATGAAATTTTCCAGATATCACCTTAGAGCATGGAAAATAGAGATACATACAGATTCAGATGAGTGTAGCCATGATAACGAACATAGTAGAGATAACATTACAGTAAGTAGTCTTCTTGAAATTACCATATGAATTGGGGTCCAATTTGAGACATAGCCGTTTGCCATCCAGCAGCCCACATCTGTGGTCCTTCCACAGCAATTGCAAAGGGTGTGAGAATTGCAAGGGACAAAATAGATAAACAAGCATAGTAATTCATTCCACTGACAGACTTTCCCTTCATGCCCTTTTTGGAAAAGATATTACGGAATACAAATGCCAAATTCGATATCATAGCTCCCATAAAACCTGGGAAAAAAAAGTCAATGAAATTAAAGTCAGGAGAGTGCAGAGGACTATAATTATGAGAAATAAGTTCCAGCCCAATTAGCCTCAAATGACACCATTACGCAAGTAAATCACAAGCAAATCACCCTTGCACTGGGTGGATAAACTCACGCAAGAATAGACAACAAAATACTGTAAAGACTAGTTCACTAACACAAAGAAAAAGTCACATTACCATAACATAACCCAATTAATTAAACTCAAATTATCTTTTTTCAAGTCAAATTCAAAATTCATGTCAGTTTATCGTCCTATCTCCAACTTATTACTGTGCTTAACAAGATTACAAAAAAAATCTTCAAAGGACAAGTTCATTACCGATCATATTGAAATTGAGCTCAGTCACAGCAGCAAGTGCACATCCACCAATGATTGGAATTAAAGACAGATAGACTGGCACAGGGAAGCTCTCACCCAAAAGAAATCTTGAAACCAGAACACTAAAAGCAGGTTCACCACTCTTGATAATATGTGTAAACGATACCGCAACTTTTGACATACTAACTGTTGCCGCTACATGTCCTATTGTATGTGCAACAGCCACCTGAAGGAGAAACAAAACAAAAACTAAAGTCACCATCCATTCAAAATGATAAATAGAGAATGACTAAATTGATCAATAACTTTTTTGAAACAATTATTCATACCAACAATTTAAAGGGCATTTTTTTTATGGGAGGGTGGAGGAAGAAACTTTGTTAATTGTCAAGCTAAAGTGAAACCACTCTTTCAGAACTTGAAAATTGTCATAATTGATAAACGAAAATTCTCAAAATTAATTCTGTCCAATTCAGCCACAAGGTTTGAATGGAACAGACTCAATTCCCTCTACTTTGTTTTTTTTTTCTGGAATCAACCAACATAGACATCCAGATATGTGTCCAAAAATTGCTAAAAAGAAAAACCTTGTTTTCCCAGAACAAAAAAAAAAAAAAAACGAGAGCAAACAAAAACAAAGCTTTCACTTCCTCCCATCAATTTTTCTTTCCCTCAACAAACAAACAAAAATAACAATTAAAACTTACAGGGAACAAAGACTTCCAAAACTCAGGATCGGTCTTGGGAGCTTCTGCAATCCCAGTGGCCCAAGAGATCAACATCATAAGAGACCCACATGCAAGTGAGAGAGTTGAAGTAAGCCAAGGGTAAGGGTAGGCATTCAAAACCTTCTTGTTATAAATATTGAACACCACATTCAGAGCCCACCAGGTTGCAAAATATATCCCAATTTTCACTTTCTTGGCAGCCTCTGATGGTGTGCTTGCACCCTCAACCTCTGATCTGTCTGCCTCATAGGCCTCACACTTCACCAAATCACCCCTTTTGTAATCACTCTTCACTGACACAAAATTTCCAACACCAAGAGAAGCACCAATGTGCAGTGGCTTTTGAACTGAAACAAGAGATCCATGACCCTTTTCTCTTGACAAAGAGGGTAAAAACGACCTTGCCTTAATTGGGGTTGCACGTCTTTCCCTCAAAAGAAGATCAGAACCACCGATCCCTGCAACAGGCTGTCTCAACGAAGAGATCATTGTAAAGGGTAGGCGAAAAATTCAAGCTTTTCTGACAAAACCTTGGTGGGGTGCTGAAAAATCTAAAACGAGAGAAAGAGAAGAAACAAAGATCAAATCAGAGACACTCTTTATATATGAGAGTGTGTCTTGGCTTTGATCTTCTGCCCCTCTGAGATCTTGAAAGGTTTATTTGTGTGAAACCAAACCAAACCACTGCAAAACAATAATAATAAAAAAGGAGATTTTTCAGCAAAAAATTCAAGACAAAACTCAAAAGCATATGAGAAAAAGAAATATAAAGGAAAGGGAATGATGCCTTGGAATCTTACCTTAGAAAATTGAAAATGGTGAAAAGCAATGTGTATGGTCGAATGATGTTTGGTGTGTTGCGTTTTGTTTACCGTATAAATAATAAAAACAAGTTGGGAATACTGTGTTTGTGGGGTTTGGTGGCGGATACGTGACGGTGAGGGTCAGTGTTGTTACTTCCTCTCTCTCGGGTTTGATGACGGCATGGAATCAAAATACGAAATATACAAAGTGAGTCCTTTGAAAACTCAGTCCAAAATGAAAGAGAATAATGATATTTAGACACATCATATAAATTTAAACACCTTGTTTTATTCTACTGCTAATTTATTTTTTTCTTTATTTTTTATTACATCACTCTTTTTATTACACATCATATTTTATATTTTATATCCTACTTATGTTTTCTCTGTCACATTCTAGTACCAGTATATTTTTAAAACATGGAAAAACCAGTAACAATAACAAATGTCATGTACCTCTCTTGGGCTTAATTACCAAAAGGGTTTAGTTTTCTTATAAAATTAACGATATGGGTATATTCCAAATAAATTACCTATCGTGATCTCAAAGATAATTTTTAATCGTGCTTTTAAACACGACTTTTGTTTTGTAATTTTCTTTTAAACAAAGAAATCGTCTTTCTTTATGATGACGATTTCAATTATTGTTTATAATATTTTATAAAAATCTTCAATGACGATTTTCTTTTCTTTTTTTTTTATAATTTCATTTCATATAAAATATAACAACTAGAGATTTTCTTCAACATCAATATTAACAACACCTTTAATCCAAGTTAATTGAAGTCGGTGGTAGATGAACTCAACAATAGATACAAGGAAGTTAAAAAAAAGGGAGAAAAAAGGGAAAATAAGATTATAGAAAAGAAAATAAAAGAAAAGAAAAGAAAGATGAAAGAAGAAGCGAAAAAATAAAAAGGAAAAAAAACTAAAAATGGACCATATGGAACATAGAGATAAATAACGAGTCTATAACGTCCCGTATGCATCCGGTTCATTAACATTCATTTATGGTCGTTAAGCGCAGCAAGTAATTAAGACTAATCAATTCGGAAGCGATAAACAAAATGACGTCATCATACGTCATCAACAATAACATATTTACATTATGTATGGTAAAGACACGTTTCATACAACCAGAGGACCAAATAAGTGTTGGTGATTTTAGTGTCATCAATGGATTTTAGTAGTAATGTGATTTACTATAGGCCAATGCGATTACGCGTTAAGCTTTGGAAACGAGTTAGGGTAGTGCGGAGTGCACGCTTGTTGAGCCAACGCATAATTGACCGCGATTACGGTGCGGGGTTCCAAGGGGCAGCGCTTGTTGGAGTTTTTGTTTAAACTCCATGGGTTATGAATAAGAGGTGGTTAACAATTCAAAATAATAACTACTCCTAACCGCTCTTGGGAAAGGTTAGAAAATTAACTACTCCCAACCGTTCTGATAACCAACGGTTACGATGGTTCATCGTCAAGAGTTGCACTGATTGGAAAGGTTGCGAGCAGCCAAGAGTTGCATTGTTTGGAAAAACTCCTATATAAGGAGTCATTTGGCCTCAGATTTCATATATACGAAAATCATACTTTCTCTCTACATTCCTGATTTGTTCTCTATTGCCAGAAGCAGATTGTTCTTCAAAGAATTATCCCAACAAGGATTTCGTGAACCCAGGCAAGAATAGGGTCGAAATACTTTGTTCGGAAAGTGTACGAACACGATTCTTTGAAGTTATCCAGGATTATCATACCCAAATTTCTAACAATAAGCCATATAAATGTATCAAAATAATGGCGGTACAAAATAAGGTATCATATACTCTGTCCTCTCACAATACATCAGTATCTCTCAGATGTATAACATATACAAAAAACACATTAACGATGCATCATCCCCTCAGGGTACAAATACAGGCATAACCAAAATAAATGAGCCAACATGCTCTCAAAACATATGTCTAAGTTTCCCATAGAACCATATCAGAGCTCGGGCCTCTTGCCCTGAGATCCACCATTCCCTCGCTGAGCATCACATGTAAAGCATAATCCCCACACACGGGGTGAGATACAAATCTCAGTAAACTTAGGGTTCTTGGAGGTCTTTCCTTCCCCTGGTTCACTTTCATGGCACATAATATTACGCATCATACACACCACTAGCCATCATGGCTCTCATAAAGCATATCACATGTATATTACAACACAAGTGTAACAATATATATACACATATAACATTACCTGAGAAAGATCATCCACTGAAAGACACATTCTCTCAGGACTTTCCGCATTATTGCCTGAGAAAGATCATCCACTTAAGGGCACATTCTCTCAGGACTCTGCGCACATTGCTTGAGGAAGATCATCCACTGAAGGGCATATTCCCTCAGGACTTCATGCCAATGCCTCAGAAAGATCATCCACTTAAGGGCACATTTCCAACGGAGTCCATAATAATCTATTCTACTGGCCAAAGAATCTCATCAATCACATAACATATCATCACAGTGTACATCATATACATGTTCTCAATAAAAGCAGTAACACACAATTTCAATACACATGCATCATGACATACAATAACCATCACACCCTCGGAGTATGGTGGAACACAGTCAATGGGAAACATTCCCAAGAACAAAGAGCTTACTTGCTCTCAGCGCTACGTCGGCTCTCCCGACTTCGTGGTCACAACCACCAGTAGTCTCTGTATCACGCCCTACATGAAGGCATACAAACAATCAATAACGGTTCTCAACCGTTAGAATGAAAAGAAACATTATTCCTTTCCATTTAAACATCTTAGTTCTCTATCTTAAGGTTATCAGAACTAACCATATAATAGTCAACTCACAGACCCTCAGCAGGATCTATCTTGGCCTAACCAAGGCACTAGAGTCTCTCAAAGACTCTGCATCAACCAATTCAAAGAGTTCAACATTATACAAGCCAAAACTCAAGGATTAACAATATGGCTAAAACGGTTACTTCAACACAATTTCACCGTTTATATAGCATCCTGAGCACATATTCTACAAGCATCAAGGCTCATGCATGTCATACAATCACCAATTTAACCAATATTCTTCCTACACATACATTTCTCAGAGCCAAATTCTAAAGTCCATAAAATCAATATTTCAAAGCTAAACCTTCATCACAACAACCTCCTAAGCATACTTTTCTAAAGGACCAAAGCCTAATTCCAGCTCTAACTCAAATGGGTCACTATTCACCTCAAGAACAAATTCTCAAATAATCGGTAGAATTTGTGTTTCTTACCTCTAAATTGACAAGGAAGGCTAGTGGACAACTTCTCTGAGCTTGGATGTCCGCAAATCGTCTCCTTTCCCATCAAAATCGAAGTTTTGAGAAGTTCCCTAGAGAAAATTATCTTTGAGTTTGATGGTTTTTAGGGTAAAAGTGATGAAGGATTCTAGCTTATAGGATGATTCCTTACAAGTTTCATGTTGGGTGTGAAGTGTTTTGGTTAATGGTTGAGTGGTATGGAGCTTCCCAAGCTCTTTAATGGAGGAAAACGCAGTGGGGATGAAGAAGATGGGTTTTGGCCCCCAAAAACGTGTGAAATGACCTTATATAGTGGTCCAGATCGTGCCCTGGCGCTGATCGTGCCACTCTGACGCTATCCGCGCCAAGTCCCAGAGAAAAACATGCTTTCTAAAGCAATTCTGGCGCTAACCGCGCCACTCTGGCGCTTCTGGCGCCAACTTCCAGTATATCTGGCGCTAACGGCGCCACTCTGGCGCCAACTTCCAGTATATCTGGCGCTAACGGTGCTACTGTGGCGCTACTGGCGCCATATTTTTTTTTTTTTTACCAAGGGTTATTATAGAGTCTAACCATCCACCAAGCTTATAATTATTTTCATTTCATCTTGAGACATGTAAAACAAAGGAACACTTCAAAACAACCAAGAGGGGGGGTGAATTGGTTGAACCTTGGCCAATTAAAAATTTAAATCAGAGTTACCCACGGATCTTTATCACATTAAAAAACTTCTTTTGATACCAGAAATCAATATTCAATCAAACTCCCCTTTTTCAAGAATGCATAAAACAGAGTATTTCAAACTGTGCTTTGAATATGATTCACAAACAAAGTAATAAGTATGCAAAGCTGAGAAAATTAAAGAACACACAAATTTTATACTGGTTCACCTCAAACTCAATGAGGCTACATCCAGTTCTTCCACTCAAAACTAGAGAGGAGTTCCACTATTGCAAAATATCCTTTACAAGCAAAATTACAAGTCTCTCTTTGTCAACCCTAGACAAAGTTCAGCAATCTAAAACACTATTAGATTCTTAGAGACACCCCTTTCAACCTGAGAACTCTACCCAGTTGAAAAACCCAGAGAAACACTATC
>PYAF01004035.1:54681-69978 GCA_007407185.1 Glycine tomentella | reverse complement strand
TTCTTTTCCAAATAATCATATAATCGATTACTACCATATGGTAATCGATTAAGGCAGTCATCTAGTCAAAATCAAAGTATGCTTAGACTCAAATAATCGATTAATTCGATGAAGTAATCGATTAAACCGTTCATGATGATTTTCCAGAAAAGCTGATGAACAAAATAATCGATGTCATCAACCTGGTAATCGATTATTCCAGTGAAATATAATTTTTCCAAAACCTTAAAGCCTTTTAAACTTTTCTAAATGAATTTCTTTGATTTAACTCATTAACCTAATAATCCTAAATGTATGAATGATGCATGTTATGCAATATTGGATTATCAGATCATACATTTTCTTTTACATGATCAATTTGAAATTTTCAACTTCAAGCTTCCTTGATTCTTCCTTCCTTAATTTGCATGTTGAAAGCACAAAACTCTTTACTTTGATCTTCAATGATTCTTCAAACAGCTCCCCCTCAAATCAACAAGACACACCTTCCGTCAATCTATATCCACTTCATTGAGTCTTGTTTAATTATCTTTTCTCAGGTAAATTTTGGTCTATCTCTACCTCTCTTTGTGACGAGCTCTTGGTAACAAACTCTTGTTCTTATGGGAGCATCTAGGGGAAGTCTCATTACGTGTCCAAACCAGCTCAATCTATATTCTCTCATCTTTTCACTCACTGGTATTATTGTTACATGTCATTGAATATCTTCATTTCTTATCTTATGTATCTTCGTATAACCACACATTCACCTTAACATCCTCATTTCTGCTACCCCTATTTTATGTTCATGTTGCCTAATACTGGTCAACATTCAGCTTCATATAACATTGTAGGTCTTACAGTTGTTCTATAGAATTTTCCTTTTAGCTTAAGAGGAATTTTGGTGTCACACAAAAACCCAAATGCATTCTACCATTTCATGCACCCTACTCTGATTCTATGATTTACACCATCATCAATCTCTCAACCTTTTTGCAAAATTAATCCCAAGTATCTAAAAACATCTTTTTTGGGTACCTCTTGACAAAATAGATACCTGATCAGCATCTCTTACCTGTGAAAACTCACACTTCATATACTCAGTTTTGCTCTGACTTATCATGAATAATTTAGACTCCAAAGTGTTTCTTAATACCGTCTTTGGTCTCATCAATAAGAATAATATCATCTACAAAAAGCATACACCACAACACTTTCTCTAAAATATCTTTTGATAGTTCATTCATCACTAAGGCAAAAAGATAAGGACTAAGAGCCGAACATTGGTGTACACCTACTGTGATAGGAAAATCCCTTGATGTTCCATTACAAGCTTTCACACATGTGGTAGCTCCATCATACATATCCTTGATTGCATTAACATAATTTAACAATACTTTTTTCTTCTCAAAAGTCCACCATAAAGCTTTTCTTGTGACCCTATCTATGCTTTTTCAAGATCTATGAACACCATATGTAAGTCTTTTTTCTTTTCTTGATACCTTTTTCATTAATTGTCGCATCAAGAAAATAACTTTCATGGTACATCTTTCTGGCATAAATTCAAATTGATTTACATAAACCTTGGTCTCCCTCCTCAAGCGATGTTTAATAACTCTATCTGACAACTTCATAATATGGCTCATGAGCTTAATGCTTTTATAGTTAGAACAATTATGAATATATCCCTTATTTTTGCAAATAGCTACAAGCATATTTTTCCTCCAAGCATCAGACATCTTATTTGTTTTGAAGAATCTTATTGAAAAGGGACGTCATCGGGTCCCAAAACTTTATTATTCTTTATCATTTTCAAAGTCTCCTTAGAGATTTTCTTAATTTATAAAAATATAAGAGCATCTTTGAGAGATTTCAAATTGAGATCTTAGACCACATTTTGATAAATCTTACAACGCTGCATCACGTAGAATTAAAAATCTCTTTCATTTTTTCTTTAGTAATAAATTTCATTTTGAGATATTAAATAACTTTTCATAAGCCACACATAAACCCTATTTATAAATATTTATTAAATTAAATATAATTAAATAAATAACTAAATTTAATTAATAAAACATATAAAAAATTATAAATATTAAGAAACAAGAAAGTAAGATAAATTTAAATTTTATTTGTAACTAAATGTTAAACAAATAAAAATATATAAATTTGAAAATAAAAAATGAAAGACATCCTCTCACCATTTTTTTTAACTTTTCTTTTTTTTTTTCTCCAACATTCTCCTTTGCTCTTTCTCCTCACATTCTCGTTTGCTCTCTCTCCTCACATTCTCCTTTTTTTTTTCTTTCTTCTCGGTACCATTCCTCTTTTTCCTTCTCCTCACATTTTCCTTCTTCTTCCTCCTCGTCGCTCCTCCGCCACGATCCACCCCCTTTCCCTCCGCCGTGACCTCCCCTCCCTATGCCAATATGCCAAAATTTTTGGTTTATTTTCTGGTTGGTTTGTTTTTTTCCTTCTTTTTTATCTCCTTATGTTGGATTGTTCTTCCTTCTACGTTTTGCAAACTGACTATGTTGATAATTTTTTTAAAAAAATTGTAAATATTTTAAAGAACTAGATATACACAATAAAGATCTTAATGAGTGTTTTATTGTTAAATATGGGAAAAATCATATCTCCAACTTAAAATATATTTCCAACATTCAACACTAAAGATATTTTAAGAAAAGAAAATATGTTAATAATAAAGTAAAAAATGAGTGAAATTTAATATAACTTGAATGTCCTACGATAACTAATTAATAAAAGAAGATAAAATCTTACGACATATTTTATATATTTCATTGTTATAAGGACAATTAGCACGAAAAAATAGGTCTTTAAAGGATTTGATGCTGTTGGAATAGGTGGCCAAGAGACCCCGGCGCAGACGATCGCTCAAAGACATTCAACCTACCTTAGGATTTTGGCAAACAAAGAAGTAATGGAAAAACACATTAACAGTCGGGGTCCTACCAACCCCTCACACAAAAGCTCAAAAGACCGAACAAATGGCCATTCGTTGGGACGAAGTTGGGTCGGGGCACAGTTAAGAGCAGATAGAATTGAACACTGGAAGTCGCTCAAAGGAAAACTACTCATATTCTCTTTACGAGAAACTCATACCGCTCGTCAACCAAACACGCTTCTACTTCCACTAAGTCGACACCACCAACCCTACACACGACCTTTTTCAAAATACAGACCATTTTAGGGTTAATATATACAAACAGAACTTCCAAGACCTTCTTGCATGTCCACCCAACTATATTCTCCGATTCCGCCATTTTCCTCACCATTCACTTCAACCTCCCCATCAGGCAAATCATCCGTACCCCCAACATAGGAAAATCTCATAACACATTCCCTACTAGCATCGACATCGTCATTACCGGCTTTGACTTCACCATCAGTGGACACAAATGCCTATTCATCCGTATCCATATTCTCGGCACACACATGCTCAGATGAAAATGTCGACTCATAGGCTTCGATTTCCCCTATCAAAGGATGGGTAGTGGAAGAAGTTGCAAAAATAGATTTTGTCGTATGAATGCGATGGTCGTCACCCTAATCTCCTGAAAAGCACAACCAAATTTAGGCTACGCTCAACTAGTGCATTCCACACACACACACACACACACACACACACAAAAGAGCAAAGAAAAAAAAGGGAGGAATACAAGAAAATAGAACTAGACAACAAATAATGGATAAAGGAAAGACCACGCAGGAAAGCAAGTTAAAATGATAGAACAAGTTAAAGAATGAAAGAATCATGCCTGTAGATAACATCTTCATCTCCTTCACATATAGAAGTCACCTTCGTACTTTAGAGAACAACCTTCCAAGCTCAGCAAAAGTTTGACACAGCTAACAATAGAAGAGAAAACGACCCATGTGCCTATTTATACGGTGCCAGGGTTGTGGACCCATGGCACATTCGGCTCAACAACCCATGAAGCGGGAAGAGTCAAGATCTGGCGGTTGGGGATGAATAAACCCAACCCAAACTAACGGTTGGGGTTTGACCACCTGGACAAAACATCTTAACATCGTGACAACAATGACATAAGGACATCAGACTATTCATTCTTATAAGCATTTATATCATTAGTCTCAATGCTTAAAGAGTGATACACCTATGACTATTCTGGCAATATCGATAGGAGCAACGACTTTTCCTTGAATATTTATGCCACCAGGCTTAATACTTAGAAGGATTCTACACCATCCGAGATAAACATCCTAGAAATACCGATAAAGAAACATCAAATGATTTGCTCTTACACACTTATAATATTAGACTCAATGCTTGAAGGCTTCTACATAGTTCGAGATAAGCATCCCGATGACCTTAGTGAAGGGACAACTATATCTTGCATATGCCTAGGACATAAAAGATTTGGGATTACCAGTTAGTCATGATTATCACTATTATTGGCTAGATGAGATGATACCTAACTCTATAGTTATGATCGAAAAGATGAAATGACAGAAAGTACAATACGATGACAGAAAGTACAATACGAGTATCTCAGAGATGTGACAACAGGATTAGGAGATAAAACATCTCTCATACTATGTACGAGAGGGGCAAATGCACAGAGACGTGGCCAAAGAGACTAATGAGATCGTGACACATGGACAATAATGTCGGAAAACACCATATATAAATAAAATTGAGTTGCATGATTCACCATATGTTCATAATTAGAGAAAACTAGGGAGAGACGTTAATATGTACTTTAAGGTAGAGTCCTCCGTCCTCTTTTACTGTGTGTTTTTTGACGTGAACAAAATTTAATATGTGAGTTTTTTAGAAATGTAATAATATGTCTTTAATATTATACTTTTAATTTTTTTTTAATTATTTGATGAATTAATAATGATAATAATTAATAATAACAAAAATAAGAAAAGCTAAAATATATTTTAGATTCATGATAAATTAACAAATTTTGTATTTATTTTTGGATAATATATTTTTCCATTAAATCTCTAATAATTTTTTTTTGTTTTTGATATTTTTTTAGTTCATAATAAATTAGAGAGTTTTATATTTTTATTGATAAATTCAAATATTTATTAGAGATTGAAAATATATTTAAGACTAAAAGAAATGTATGTAAGTGAAAGATGTCCAATACGGGTAATTGAAGTGATCTTTCTTTCTCTCATGTTTCTGTGCATTCTTTGGTAATTGAAAATTCATGTTGATGATGATTTATGCCTTCTCTGTTTTATGACTATGTTATATTGATTGCTTTTGTTTCGGATAGTTGGCAATGAAGCTAAGCATGTAACAGTTTCTAGGGTTTTTAGGAAATAATTTTTATATGTTTCTAAGAGTTTATCTGTGATGAAAAAAGTTTTAAGCTGTCAACCAATTAAATATTAATATTGTGTGATTTTTGAGATAATTATATTAAAAGTTATCAAATTTATCATAAAAAAGGTTTGCGATTGAATAACTAAAATTTTTTCATACTTACACTTAATTTGATCATAGATAATGATTAAACTCTAAATTATTTACTTCTATTTTTTTAATTCTCTTCCAAATTAATGATTTTTTTTAAACAAAACTAAACACTCACTAGAATGTAGTAGTATGTATGGTTTTTAGTATATCACAGGTAAGGATATTTTAGAACCCAGCATCAGACATGAGTGGCCCTACCACTACTTAGTTAACTTGAACAGAGGTCAAGTCTTCCTCAATAATTGCAATTTCCAAGTCTTTGTCAACTAATACTAAGGCTTTGCCAATTGATAAGTAAATCTTTCTCAGTAGTAGCCTCTCTCGAGTCTCTTGTTCATTCTGAAATCTAAGCTTGTTAAGGGAAGAAACGCGCAACATTTGTTCAAGGAATCTTGGTTCATCAGTAATATTAATCCAAGGTTCGTTTCATCCTCATTCATTGCACATTGTTCTGCTTCATATCTGTAATACTTAGTAGTTTACTTTTGTATGATTGGATTTCACATGATAAGATAGAACCAAAACATCATTTAGGAATCAAAGAAACGTGTTTTCAATGTTTTAGTTTTACTCCCTTGGATCCTTTTTTTGCTAAATAATATGTTTTTAGTGGTGGGAAAACAAAGGAAAGGAATGTGCATTATCTTTTCAAAATCACTTGGCTGTTGGCTTGTTGGTTTTTTTTTTTTTTTTTCTTGAAATGCTTTTTCTTAAAAAAATTGAATCCGGAAATTTATTTACGCTTATAAATATTTTTCTTGAAATTTCTAATTGTTTATAATTTGAAGACCTCTTGAACATGAAGGCAATTGCTAGTTCCCTCATGTTTGATGCTGTTGATTGAGATAAATGCTCGGAATTTTCCCTTTCTGGCATAATTTTCAGTATGTCATACAGTCATAAAAAAAATAGTTTTAGTATATATAATTATTGTTCATTATTCTATTACGTACGTGAGAACAGCTACACATTCATTTAATAATGAGCCCTGCATTAGCTGTGAGTTTTTTTATGGTAAACCAACTGATTTTGTTCTTTATTTTTTGATTTGTTGGGCATTGTTTGGTTTGGTAGTGATTATCTAGAAGAAAAAAATTGCTATAAAAAGAAAGATTGCTATTTGGCCGAAACTGGAGATGCGGTATCTGTGTCTTTTTTGTCATCATTATCATCATAGGAAAGACCATATTTTAGTATGTCAGGGAACCGTTCCGTCTTAAATGCTGGCACACGTCTCCACACATTGACATTCCAAAAAGCCAAAAGGAGTCAGACTTTGTTGGTGGCTACTTTTCGGGTGAAAGGCTCGAGATGGCAAGTACTCCAAGCGGACAACGAAGATCACCTCCTCGCCTATATAAAGACATTAAGGCTTGAGGTTGAGGACACTCTGCACTGTGTTGAGACCGTGAGAGTCCAAGAGTTTTCTGAAAAGAGAGAGCTTTCGTTTGAGCCTCAAGTGAACATCTTGAGCGCATATTTGATTCTAGTAGAGTTCTACATCCTATATCGAAAGTCTTCCCGGCGAGCCCGGGCATAGCGTGCCCCGCAGTGTTGTGGCGGTATAGGTTGAGAGCTTGGCTGGACCACCATTGTTGGAGAGGTTGAGAGAACCACCACTCTGGTGCTTTTGTTGTAACCCATTATTTCTATAGTGGATGTTTGATTTTGGACTAGTGTCCCGTGGGTTTTTACCGATATGATTTTCCCACGTTAAATATTGTCCGTGTTATTTTTCTCTTCTCTCGTGCAATTTTTATTTTCACTTCCGCACCCCGGTCTTGAGCATAGACCGGGTTACGAGGGTCCGGGATCGTGACCCAACAGTGGTATCAGGGCTTGGTTGAGTCTGAAGGAGAAGATGGAGTCCAGTGGCATAACTAATGATGGAGATATGTTCAAGCTGATCGCAGACAACTTCACTTATTGGAGATCGATGATGGAAGATCATATCTACTGCAAGGATCTACACGAGCCCATTGTCCTTGATATGAGACCGGCTGGAAAGACCGACAAGGAGTGGGGGATCCTGAGCCGGAAAGTAGTAGCAACAATAAGGAAGTATATTGACAGAAGCCTCTTTGAGCACGTGGCAGAGTTCACGAATGCTTATGAATTATGGAACAAGTTAGAATCCAAGATTCAGAAAAAGACTCCCAGGAACAAAGCCCACCTGGTACATCGACTTGTGAAGCTAGAATACAAGGATGTCATGAGTATGATTGAGCATATCAATACCTACAAAGGTATTTTGAATCAACTTGCCAAAGCTAGCATGAAGATTGATGATGAGATGCAAGCTTTGTTGCTGTTGAGTTCACTGCCAGATAGTTGGGATACTCTGGTAGTAACTTTGTGTAATTCTGCTCCTGAAGGAAAACTCACGATGGATACTGTGACAGACAGTCTCTTGAATGAAGAAGCCAGGAGACTAGAACGAGGTACAATCAGCACGTCTGAGGCTCATGTTGCTGAATATAAAGGAAAATTTGATTCCCCGGGTCGTGGCAAGAGCCGGGATCGAGGTGGACGAGACAAGTCTAGAGGTCGGTCTAGGCCAAAGATCGAGATGAAGTGCTTCTACTGTGGGAAGGTAGGACACAAGAATCCGGATCGTCGAACTTGGCAGAATGACGAACAGAACGACTGTGTGAAGTCAGATCAGATCGTTCCCAAAAGACGGCACGATAAGAGCACCACGGTTGTGGCTGCTGATGCCAAGATATTCTTCCTTGGCGAAGAATATTTGAACATAGCCCATGAAGATTGCACCTGGATTGTTGACTCTGGTGCCTCATTCCACGTCACTCCACACAATGGGCTTTTCTCTACCTACAGAAGGGGAGATTATGGGGTCGTGAATATGGGCAATCAGGTGACTAGCAAGATTGCTGGTGTCGGTGATATAACCCTAACCACGGACATAGGGTGCCGACTTGTGCTGAAAGATGTAAGGCATGTGTCTGACATGTGATTGAATCTAATCTTGGTAGAAAAATTAGATGATGTTGGGTTAGAGAGTTGCTTTGGTAAAGGTAGATGGAAGCTGACCCATGAAAACTGGGTCATGGCCAGAGGCGAGAAGGAAGGTTCCTTGTATGTCATGCAAGGGAGGATAGATGGAGAAACCAACTCTGTCCGGGATGGACCTAACACGGAGTTGTGGCACAAGCGTCTCGATCACATAAGTGAGAAAGGGCTTCAGATCTTGAAGAAAAAAGAGCTACTGACCAGGTTGAAGGGCCAAGTGCTAAAAAGTTGCATGCACTGCCTAGTTGGAAAGCAGCACCGGGTTCCGTTTGTAAGACCAAATCAACCCAGAAGACGCATGAATATTCTCGACCTTGTACATGCTGATGTCTACTCCATGACAGAGAGATCATTGGGAGAGGCTCAGTATTTTGTATCCTTCATTGATGATCACTCCCGAAAGGTGTGGACTTATTTAGTGAAGACAAAGGACCAGGTTCTCCAATGTTTTAAAGAATTTCATGCTCTAGTGGAGAGGGAAACCGGTTGAAGCTGAAGACTGTTCGCTCAGACAATGGTGGTGAGTATTGTGGTCCCTTTGATGCTTACTATAGAGAAGCCGAGATCCGACTTGAGAAGACACCTTCGAAGACCCCAGAATTGAATGGACTGGCTGAGAGGATGAACCGGACTATTGAAGAAAAGGTTCAAAGTATGTTGTCCAGTGTCGGGTTGCCGAAATCCTTCTAGGGAGAGGCTGATGAAGAACAGCCTAGATGCCCCAAAGAACAAGAAGACCTTCAACAAGGTACTCTCCAGATGAATACACCATCATTGCTGAAGATGGTGAGCCTCAGAGTTATGATGAGGCTGTGACGAGCTCAGAAAAAGAAGAATGGTTGAGGGCAATGCAGGGCGAGATGAAATCCCTGCATGAGAACCGGACTTATGAGCTGACCGGGTTGCCTAAAGGAAGACGAGCTCTGAAAAACAAGTGGGTGTACAAAATCAAACCTAAAGAGAACGGACAAAAACCGAGATACAAAGCCCAGATTGTAGTGAAATACTGCAATTAGAAGAAAGGTGTTGATTTTAAAGAGATCTTCTCCCCTGTTGTGAAGATGACCTCGGTCCGGACTGTATTAGCTATGGCAGCTACAATGGACCTAGAGGTAGAACAGATGGACGTGAAGACCACATTCCTTCACGGTGAATTGGAAGAGGAGATATATATGGAGCAACTGAAAGGTTTCGAGCTCCAGGATGCGACGACATGGTATGTTGGTTGAAAAAGAGTCTCTATGGCTTGAAGCAAGCACCTCGGCAGTGGTACAGGAGGTTTGATTCCTTCATGACAGAACATAAGTTCATAAAGATGAATGTTGACCACTGTGTATTTGTGAAGAGGTATGAGACTGGAGATTCCTTGATTCTGCTGCTTTATGTTGACGACATGCTGATAGTAGGACAAGACAAGGTGAAGATTGCTGCCTTGAAGAAAACATTGAACTCGTCCTTCTCGATGAAGGACCTCGGCCCTACAAAGCATATTCTCGGAATAAAGATCATCCGGGATAGAAAGAAGAAGCTATTGTGGCTAAGTCAGGAGAAATATGTTGAGAAGATTCTAAAGAGATTCAACATGGACAAGGCCAAAACAGTAAGCATCCCCTTGGCCGGACACTTGAAGCTGAATAAGAAGCAGTGTCCGAGATCTGATGAAGAAAGAGAAGAGATGCTGAAGATCCCGTACCAATCCGCAGTCGGAAGTCTGATGTATGCAATGTTTTGCACTAAACCTGACTTGGCGTTTGCAGTTGGAATGGTGAGCCGGTTTCTTTCGGACCCCGGGCAGAGAGCACTGGGAAGCAGTGAAGTGGATCTTCAGGTACTTGAGAAGAACGACCGAGTTATGTCTCCTGTTTGGAGATGGTGAAGTCGAGCTGCAAGGCTACTCGGATGCTGATTTAGGGGGAGATTCCGACTCGAGGAAGTCAACGACCAGATATCTGATGAGATTTGTCGGAGGAGCAATCTCTTGGCAATCAAGATTGCAGAAATGTGTGGCACTTTCAACGACCGAGTACATTGTCGTGACAAAGGAAAGCAAGAAGATGTTGTGGATGAAGAAGTTCCTCATGGAACTCGGCCATAAACAAGACAAGTACGAGCTGAAGTGTGACAATCAAAGTGCCATTCATCTGGCGAAGAACTCGACTTATCACTCCCTCTCCAAGCATATTGATGTGAGATATCATTGGATCCGGGATGGGTGGAAGATGGAGAGCTTGGACTTGCAAAAATGAACACAGACCAGAATTGGTCCGACATGATGACCAAGCTGGTATCAGCAAGGAAATTCGAAGATTGCTGTGAAGGAGCCGGGCTGGTAAACCCGCCTCATTGAAGATGGTCGGGTTGAAGATAAACCTGCTGCATGGAGAATGCTAGGTTACTGAAGCTAAACCCGATGATTAAGGAAGTCGGGTAACAGCTTGTATTGACGCATTTGAAGTCGAAAGGAGGAAAATTGTTGGGAACCGTTTCGCCTTAAATGCTGACACACGTCTCCACACGTTGACATTCCACAAAGCCAAAAGGAGTCAGACTTTGTTGGTGGCTACTTTTCGGGTGAAAGGCTCGAGATGGCAGGTACTCCAAGTGGACAACGAAGACCACCTCCCTCGCCTATATAAAGAGGTTGAGGATACTCTGCACTGTGTTGAGACCGTGAGAGTCTAAGAGTTTTCTGGAAAGAGAGAGCTTTCGTTTGAGCCTCAAGTGAACATCTTGAGCGAATATTTGATTCTAGTAGAGTTCTACATCCTGTATCGAAAGTCTTCCCGGCGAGCCCAGGCATAGCGTGCCCCGCAGTGTTGTGGCGGTATAGGTTGAGAGCTTGGCTGGACCACCATTGTTGGAGAGGTTGAGAGAACCATCACTCTGGTGCTTTTATTGTAACCCATTATTTCTATAGTGGATGTTTGATTTTGGACTAGTGTCCCGTGGGTTTTTACCGAGACGGTTTTTCCACGTTAAACATTGTCTGTGTTATTTCTCTCTTCTCTCGTGCAATTTTTATTTTCACTTCCGCACCCCGGTCTTGAGCATAGACCGGGTTACAAGGGTCTAGGATCATGACCCAACATCAAGAACAGCTGTTGCAGAGTATGAGAAAATCTGCACTTTGAAAAGTTTATGGGTTCTCAATAAGTTGATTTTAATTATTATTTTATTGTTATTTCATTGCTATAATAGTATAGTGTAAAATGAAAGGAGATATTTCTGGCTTTCACTCAGACTTTTATCTTACAACCCTCTGAAGACATTCACAATGTTGAAATAAATTAATCTTGAAACCTTTTGATTGCAGGAAAATGGCTGAAATAGGTACGGCTGTGGCATCAACAATAATATAGTGCGTGGTGGATTCAGTTATAGGTCATGTTCGATATTTATTTTGTTTCCACCAAACGGTTATTGATTTTCGAAAATCAAAGAGAGAGTTGAAGAAGACATTGGAGCATATGAAAGAATATGCTAAAGAAGCAACTACAAATGCAAAGAAGATTGTGCAACCAGTTGAAGAGTGGCTGAATGATGTGGAGAGGGTTCTCGTAGATGCGCAGAGGCTGGAAGAGAGGGTGCAAGAAAGCCAATGTTGTTTGAGCATGACATTTAATTATTCTTTAGCAAAAGTGGTGATATGCATGGCACAACAAATGAATGTGCTCAACAACAACAAAAAATTCAAGCCATTTTCACACCCTATTGAACTCTCAAGCATGAATTACTCCTTTCCCAAAGACTTTGTGGCATTGGTTTCTAGGAAGCCAGTTTATGAAAAGTTGCTGAAGGCAATTCAAAATGAGAGGAGGAATTTGATTGGAGTGGTTAGCGTGGGAGGTTCAGGTAAAAGCCCTTTAGCAAGAGTGGTGGGGAAACAAGTAGAGGAGTCAAAGCTTTTTGACAAGGTGGTTATGGCAATTGTATCTCAAGATGCCAAAGTGAGAGATATTCAACGTCAAATTGCTGATCACTTGACTTTCTCACTAGCGAAAGAGACTGAACTTGGCAGGGCACAACGATTATCTCACAGGTTAAAGACTGAGAAGATTTTCATCATCTTGGATGGTGTATGGGAGAAGCTGGACTTGGAAGCTATAGGGATTGCATTAAATGAGAATGGCAAGAGATGTTGCATCCTTCTCACTACGTGCAACCAAGAAATTTGCACTTCAATGAACTGCCAAAGCATGATTGAGCTCTCTATGTTAAATGAAGATGAAGGTTGGACATTATTCAAGCAACGTGCACAAATAGATGATGATTCTCCGGAAGAATTGAGAGAGGTGGCAAAGAGAGTCTTTGACAAATGTTAAGGACTACTTGTTGCCATTGTGACAGTGGCAAGAACTTTAAAGGGGAAGACTTGCACCAGCTGAGAATTGGTATTTTTAAGACGAGAAACTTCTGAATCAATGGATGTTCAAGAGGGCTTGACAAGTACCTATGATTGCAATGAATTGGAGGAAATAGTTTTCTTGGATTCAAAGGAAGAAAGGCAACTCAGATACCTGTATGCTCCTTTCGAATCAGTTTTCCCCAGACTAAGGAAGATCTTAATCAAAGGATCACACAAATTGAGAAAAATCTTCTTCACAAGCATGATTTCAAGCCTCCCAGAGTTCACAGAGCTTTCTGTACACGATTGCAATGAATTGGTGGAAATTATTTCTTCAGACCAAGCTAGACAATTCCCAAACCTACTTTTCCATCTCAGCAAGTTTCCTTTCCCAAATTTGGGGTGATTGAGATAAAAAGTTGCAACAAATTGGAAACAATCTTCTTTGCAACAATTGTTTCAAGCCTAGCAGAGTTGATGGAGTTGTCCATATGCAATTGCAACAATTTGGAGGAAATAATTTCTTCAGATTTCGAGGAAGCACAGAAGCATAGAAATGTAAGTGATCTTTTCCCGCAATTTTTACCCAAACTTGGGAAGATTAGCATTGAGAATTGCAACAAATTGAAAAGAATCTTCTCTGCTACCACTGTTACAAGCTTACTGAAGTTGCAGCAACTAGTTGTAAACAACTGCGACAAATGGTAGGAAATAACTTTTCAAGATTCAGATCAACCATGACAATTTCAAAACCTTTATCTTCTTCACAGTCATGACTATTTCCAGGAAGTAAGAGCCGTCCAGATTGAAAGATGTAACTCATTAAAAACAATCTTTAGCATGGCAATCGTTACAAGCATACCCGAGTTGCTTGAGTTGATTGTAAAGGACTGCGATGAGTGGATGGAAATAATTTCTTTAGATTTAGAGAAAATGAGACAAGTTGGAACCCTGTCTTCACATTCCAAACAAATTAGTTTCCCTAAAATGCAAAGGATTGAGATTCAAAGTTGCAAAAAGTTGAAAACAACTTCTTTACAACCATTCTTACAAGCCTTTTAGAGTTGGAACAAATAGTTGTAAAGAACTGCAATGATTTGGAGGGCATAGTTTCCCCAAATTGAAGAAGATTGAGATTGAAAAATGTAACAAATTAAAAGCAATTTTCTCTACAACCATTGTCACAAGCCTACTGGAGTTGGAGCTACTGATTCTAAAGGACTGCAATGAATTAGAGGAACTAATTTCCTTGGATTCAGATAAGGCTAGACAACTTAAAAATTTATTTGTTCCTTCCGAACAAGTTTGCTTTCCAAAACTGGCAAGTATTAGCATTGAAAGATGCTCTACATTTAAAAGAATGTTTTTCGTTTTCATTGTTAAAGTCTTACCAATGTTGGAACAATTGGTTGTAATGGATTACAAAGAATGGGAGGAAATAATTTCCTTAGATCCAAAGGAAGCAAGTGAACTTAGAAATGTTTCTGTTCCTTCTCATCAAATATGTTTCCCTAGACTAAGGAAGATTGAGATTGAAGGCTGCAACAAATTGAAAGCAATTTTCTCTTTAACCATTGTTACAAGACTGCCAATGTTAGAGCAATTGTTTGTAAAGGATTGTAGTGAATGGGAGGAAATAATTTCCTGGATTCACAGGAAGCAAGACAACTTAGAAACCAATATGTGCGCCTTTCCAACAAGTTTGTTTCCCCAAACTGAGGATGATTGATATAAAAGGTTACAACAAACTGAAAACAATTTTCTCTGCAACCATTGTTACTAGATTGCCAAGGTTAGAGCATCTAATTGTGACAGACTGCAATGAATGGGAGGAAATAATTCCTTTAGGTGATCCTTCCCAACAAAGTTGTTTCCTTATGCTGCAGAGGATTGTGATCGAAAGGTGCAACAAATTGAAAAAAATCTTCTCCACAGCCATTGTTACTAGTGTAAAATAAGGGAACACTTCACACTTAACCAAGAGGGGGGTGAATTGGTTAGCCTTGGTAAATTTTAAAAATTTCTTGATCAAACAAAAAATCAGAGTTGTTTTGCCCTTTGGATCTTTATCACAAATCAATCAAGAATCTTTATTCAAAATCAATCCAAGACTTGTAATACCTCAAGAAACAAATTATACTCCAGAATTCACAACAGGAATTAACAAATATGCAGTAGATAAAAGAACACAAGATTTATACTGGTTCACCTCAAACCCTATGAGGCTACATCCTGTTTCTTCTACTCAACACTAGAGTATGTGGAAAATAAGGAACACTTACAATTAACCAAGAGGGGGGGTGAATTGGTTAATCTTGGGAAATTAAAAATTTCTTTCTACAAAACAGAGTTTTAAAATCAGAGTTCTAATTTGCCTTTTAAAATTGAATGTCTCTAACCAGTAACAATCCAAGAGTGTTTATGCCTCAAGGTTCAGTTCAGAGTTCTCACAACAAAT